>PYHX02000494.1:75462036-75528348 GCA_004302925.2 Cochliomyia hominivorax | reverse complement strand
AGTCTCTTTTCAAGAAAACTATCCGCCCACCTTTCAATCGCCTCCAAAGAATATTCTCATATGTTAAGAAGGGGTTCTATAGCTCCTTTAGCTCAAGCGTATAAAATCCAATCGACCTCCCACAGCCCCTCCCGGATCCATATTTCTTTAATTACACAAAAATCAATAACGATATGCTGCCCACACCAATTCAGGAGATGTAAACGAGGAAAACGAAAACAATTTGGAGAACAATAAAAACAATGAGAATAACTCTTCCTTGGTTCAAAATTTAAGCGATAAAACTTTAGAAGAGGATTATGAATTCCCCCATTATGTACGCACTCTAAAAGAACGAGAATGTTGGAAATTATATATGAAAATGTCCACCAAAGGGGTCAATATTACCTATGATACCATTTTAAGGGGCATGTTAACACCCACCGAATTTAGACAATTACAAAACAAAGAGAAATCGAAGAGGCCAAGGCCTTGAAAGCAGCAGAAGAAAATAGTTTACTAGAGGGAAACCAAAGGGAGGATCCTCTTCAGCTATTGAGAGACTTAAGGAGACTCTGTGAAGAACTAAATAATGATTAAACAAAAGAGCATAAAAGTCATTTGTAGCAGAAAAAGCACTGCCATTTTAGCGCTCAAAGTTGACACCCCAAGAAGAAGCCTTATATCTGATACCATCAATATCATGTTGTAGTAGATTTACCCTTAAATATTGCAGCAACTTAATGAATAGAGACAGCACTTGTTAAACACTAGACACCTGAAAACTCACCGAAGTTTTAGAATAAATCAAAAGGATTTAAATAGAATAAAAAAAATATAATAATCGTGTTTATTATATAGAGAAAAAAACTGAAAAATCCACTTTTTGAATGAGAACTGAAAATTAAACCTGAACTGAACTAGAAACTGATTTTTTATCTAAATTTTAATCTGAACCGGAATCTGATGTAGAATCGGAATTAGAATCGGAACTAGAATCGGAACTAAAATCGGAACAAGAATCTGAACTAGGATTGAACTAGGACTGAACTAGTACTGAATTAGAATAGAACAAGAACTAAAATATAACTGAACCAGAACTGAACTGTAACTGAATTTAGAACGTGAGTAAAACTGAAATAAATAATAATAATAATATAATAATAATAATAATAATAATAATAATAATAACAACAATAATAACAATAATAATAAAAAAAAAATAATAATAATAATAATAATAACAATAACAATAATAACATACCTTAACATACACAGAAAATATCTTTACGATTCCATTTTGTATTATTTTATATCACGATTTTATTTTTTAATTTATTTACTTTTTTCATATTTTATATTTTAATAAGCTTTTTAATTTATTCACTTTTTTACATTTATATTTCTTATTTATTTAAATTTCGCTTTATTTTCTTTTCACTTATTTTTTATACATATTTATTTTTTCTTTCATTTTTAATTATTATGAATTTATTTTTTAAATTTCACTAATTTTCATTTATTTTGTCCTTTTTTATTTTCTTCTCTTCACTTTATTTAAAAAAAAAAACATCTTTTAATATTTCATTATTTCTATATTTTTTATTTATATTTTATTTACTGTTTTTTTATATATTAAATAAAGATTTCACTTCTCTTTTTGATTTTCCTCACTTTTATTTATAATTTACGGACTTTATTTACATTTTATTGCATTTCTATTGGTTTTCATATCATTTTGAATGATTATTTTATGATTTTATTCTTTTAACGGAAATACCGAATAAGCGGATATACAACGAATTAATACAATTTCCTTGACAAGGAAATACGGTAACACCGGAAACATAATACCTTTAATACAAGATGCAAATATTTCCATTTGCTTTAATACGACAACATCTAACTCCGTCACTAATATTATCAATATGGTAACACTATCGATTAAAAAAAAATTTTCTTCATTTACTCATTTTTTCAAAAACCGTAATTTGTGTTTAATTTCATACGCCCGATAAAAACTTTATATATTTCATATGCCACGCACATTAAACTTTAAATTAAAATACTTTTCTTTATCGAATTTACACTTTAAACTTAATTTTTTTAAATTTTTCACAAAACTTTTTACTTACAAACGTTTACGCGCTAAAAATGTAAGGAAACTGACAAATAATGACATTTATGGCTTTGAAACACTTTACAACACCTACATAAAGCGAAGATATCATTTTCCAACACTATTTTCTCTCACGAAGAATTGACATTTTCAGCTGTAAGTGTTAAGAAAAACAATAACAATTCTTATGGAAAAGATAAAAACAAAACAAAGTGTCACAATAAATCATCAATATTCGATTAAAATAAAAAATATTTTGGAAAATTTAAAAAAAATCACTTAAATTATTTAAAAAGTAGTTAAATTTTATTAAAATGCTTTTGCCATGTGGATTATTTACTCAATAATTATACATTTCCTGCTACTGGGTTCCATATTTGTAATATATTTTCGTTCGCCGGTCATTACCAACCTACAACCCAATCAGGATATTCCTTTGGAAGCCCCTGCAAAACGTTTGGTATTGTTTGTCACCGATGGTTTAAGAGCTGAATCATTTTATCACAATAACTTCGATAATGTTCCTCACATTAAACGATTAATTGATACCAAAAAAGGTATTTATGGCATATCAAAAACTCGTGTACCCACCGAATCCCGACCGGGTCATATAGCACTTATAGCTGGTCTATATGAAGATCCTTCAGCTGTGACGCGTGGATGGAAAGAAAATCCCATAGAATTTGATACTGTCTTCAATAGAAGTCAGAAAACTTATGCGTGGGGTGCCAATGATGTTCTACACATTTTCTCGAGATTATCACGAGAAGATGAAAAACGTTTATTTTTTGATTCTTACAATCATGAGTTGGATTTTTCTGGTAAAGAAAAAACTTACGTATTAGATAAATGGGTTTTCGAAAAGGTTGCAAAATTTCTACAACGTAAAAAGGATGATTTGCTAAGTGAAAATAAGACAATATATTTCTTACACTTATTGGGTTTAGATACAGCGGGACATGTTCATAAACCTAATACAGAATTATTTTTGGAAAATTTACATTTTACTGATGGTGGTATTGAGGAAATGTATGAGTTATTTGAAAGAACATTTAAGGATGGTAGAACGGCGTATGTGTTAACTTCCGATCATGGAATGACAGATGCGGGTGAGTTAAAATAAAGTTTTAGTTCAGTTTCTAGTTCAGTTCTTTAAAAGATTTTATAAAAATCTTAAACTTTTTATTTTATATTTTTTTAATTTCTAGGTTCCCACGGTGCTGGAGCTACTTTCGAAACTGAAACTCCCTTTTTCATCTGGGGAGCTGGTATTAAACACAAACCCTACAATTCCATACTTAATATATCCTCCTTATATGAAATGGAGCAAGCACAAATGGCCCCTATTATGTCTGCTCTAGTGGGCATAGCTACACCTATGAATAACTTTGGTATATTACCCAGAGATGTATTAAATGTCTCAGATTCATATTTAAAACATGCAACAGCAGCAAATGCTCAACAATTATACCGACAATATGAAAAACTCTTAGCAGAACATGAAAAAGGTGTATTAAGCAAATTTTTACCAAATTTCAAAATGGATCTAAATATTGAAGAGTATTTGAACAAGCAAAATGAGGAACACTTTAAAGAGGAAGAAGCTATTAATGAAAGTTATAAACTTATGGACTCTGCCTTGAAGGGAATAGAATATTATTTTGGTTATTATCGACGAGTTTTGTTGGCAGCAACAACAACTACTTTTGTTTTATGGTTGGGATATTTACTGAAGATATTGGGAAGTTTAGCTGCTTCCGGAAGGGAATTTAAAAGGGATAAATTGAGGAGGAAGAGCACATTTGTGTTATTATTCTCAGGTGGAATTGTAATGTTAATGCTTTGTTTCCTGCAAAACTTAGAGGTTACTGTAACTTTATATCTAATTTTACCTTTCCTGGTGGCGGGATTATTTTTAGCACAAACAGGTTTTGTCATCATATTCGATAGTAAATTCGGTCTATCAAAAATTCATTTCTTATTATTAATCTTATGTTCTGAACTTTTAGTTTATACGTTTTTTGATAGACGAGCTATTTCTATGGGTTTCCTAGTATTTACTTTGCAGGATAAACTGACATCTGAGTTTTTACAACAAAAACTTAAATTTTATATAAGTTTTATTTTATCGATAGTTTTATGCGTATTTCCTCTACTGCCGATTTCCGTAGGTTATTCCAATAATATTTTATTATATTTAGGTATTTTTGTGACCTTATTAAGGCCATTTTTAGTTAAACATTCTATTAATTTTTTAGATAAACTAATTGGTTTTATCGTTTTATTAAATGCTGTATTATGCAGTTATTTGCATTCCCATCAAAAGGGCGTAAGTGTTATATCCCATCTTATATCTTGGGTTTATCTTTTCTATGTGTTGTTTTCTTTAGTGAAACCTTGTCACTTATCTCTAAAACAACGTTTAGAGAAATTAATTTTTCTCTTAACAACACTTTATTGTCTGTTTTGCACCTCCTATGAGGCCTTGTTTATTTTATTTCTAATTTCAGAATTATTATTAACTCTAGACTCTTCAAAATCCTACAGCTCTTATAATCCTCTGTCCTTAAGTCCACCATCGTTACCCCTGGCCCTCTGTTTTCGTTTAGCCTTTATTATTTTACTTTATACATTCTTTTCCTTTTTTGGCACCGGTAATATCGCCTCTGTTAGCTCTTTCGATCCTAATATTATACGCTGCTTCTTATCAAAATTTTCCCCCTTCGTTATCATGTTTTTGGTCATATTAAAATTAATTATTCCCATTTTACTTATAATTTCCATTACATTTGCTTTATCGCCTTTAGCTTTAAAATTCCAAAAACAAATATTTATTTGTCTTTTAATTGTTTGCGATTTGATGGGTTTGAATTTTTTGTTTTTAGTAAAAAATCAAGGATCTTGGCTAGAAATTGGCTCCTCTATATCGCATTTTGTTATAATGCAAGTGACTACTTTGGTTTTAGTTTTATTTGTTTATTTAGCGAAATTTTTATTGAAAATTAAAGTCAGCGATGGAGTTGAGGGGAATTTGGGTAAAATAAAATAATTTATAATTTAATTTTTAGAATTAATATATTTTGTATTAAATTTAAAAGTATTTTTTATTTAAAACAATAAATTAATATAAAATAAAATCTAAAAAAATCTGGTTTATTTTGGTTCCATGATGACAGTTTAGAATACCTAATTCAAATTAGCAAGATTTTCATTTATCAAAGTATAATCTTTTTATTCTACCATAAACCGACTTCTAAGGTTTGTAGTTATTTCCAATATTTGTCCTTAAGATCACGTATCAAAGACTTTTCTTAGGTATTATAAGATTCCAAAGAAGAATCTTATTTTTCGGTATAATCAAATCATGAATAATATTAAAAGAACTATATTTTTAAGGAAAAGACCATCTTTTCGAAAACAATTAAATTGAATCGTAGAGGAAATCTTGTCAAAATCCCGCCAAAAATGCTTAGACTTGGCAATGTTGCCACGTTAAGAGATTTATTCCCGTTTTATAGTCTACTTTAGGTTTTAGTGTTTAGTTCAGTACTAGTCCAGTTTCAGTTCACATCCAATTCAGATTCAAGTCTAGTTCTATTTCATTTCTGGTTCGGATTCTAGTTCCTATTCTAGTTGAGATTCTTGTTTGAATTCTAGTTCAGATTGTAGTTCAATTCTAAGTTCTAATTGAGTTTCATTTTAGTTCTTGTTCTAATTCAGTTCTAATTTATTTCAGATTCTAATTCAGTTCCAGTTCAGTTCTAGTTCAGTTTTCAGGTTCTAATTCAGATTCTAGTTCAGACTTTAGTTCAGATTCTAGTTCATATTCTACTTTAGATTTTAGTTCAGATTCTAGTTCTTATTCTCGTTCAGATTCTATCTTGGATGCTAGTTCGTATTAAAGTTTAAATTCTAGTTCTTATTCCAGTTTAGATTCTACTTTTTAATAATAGTTCAGTTTCTAGTTTATCTGAGTTCTAGTTATGTCTTAATTCTGCTCTAGTTTAGTTCTAATTCAGTTCTTGTTCAATTATAGCGTTTCTTAATTTACCGAAACTTTAATTTCATTAGTTCTAGTTCAGTTCTAACGTTTCTGATATTTTCGACAATATAAATTCATCAATTCCCTTATTGGACCTTAATCCCTTTTTCGTTATTTCAAAAAATTGACTTCTCTCATATGGTAATTACAAATACTTAACAAATTCTTTACATCTGGCATCCTTGAATTTAGTTACTTTCATAAATTTCGCGCCGTTAAGTTAATAATAAAAGTTGCTCCGTGGTGTATATCGAAAAAAAGTGCTTTAAAGTGATTAATGATATATTAAATACATTAAATTAATAATTTAAATAATAATGAATAAATATTGCAAAGGAAAAATAAGAAAAAATAGTTATTTCTGCGTTAACTAAACGTAAGAAAAATGCCTTTATTATCTAAGGAAGAGTGTATGTGTTAGTGTGTTGTGTAGCTTAAAAATAGTGTTGAAAAATGTTGAAATATTAATAAGAAAAATTAACAGTGTTCTAAAATGACTACAGAGAATTTAGTTAATTGCTCTCTGGTTAAAACACAAATTGTTTGATAAAAGTGATTAAATGAAAATAATAATAATAATAATAATAATAATAATTTAAATACAAAAGTAAAATTTAATAAATAATTAAGAAATATTTTCATGGGATTAATTTTGAGAGAATGTATGAAATGATGGTGTAAATAATAACAAAGGTGGGAGAGAGAGAGAGATCATTTATTTTTGTTTACATTTTCTAACAGTGTTGTAAAACGTTTTGAATTTATTTTATTGAAAGTAAAACAATTGATGTTTTTCAATAAAACTTTTATTTAGAAAACACTGGGGTAAGTTAAAAATTTCGGTCTTTTTTTATTATTTTTAAAATTAATATTATTTTTACAATTTAATTTACAATTCTAATATTAAAAATTACATTATAAATTTAAAAACTTATTTCATAAAACTTAAATTATAAATTTTTTTCTTCTTAAAAAAGGAAATTATATATAAATATAAAAACTAAAAAAAACCTAATAGCATAAATATTTACAGGAATGATAATAATAATAATTAAACAATTACAAGAAATAATTTTAAATAAACTGAATAGAAATAAATTCAAGTTTTCAACTTAATAATCTCAGTTATTGAAAAAAAAAAAAAACAAAAAATATTTTAATTATTTTTCAAAAAAACAAAAATTTCCATTTAAAATACAAATACAATTAAAAACTTTAAAATTATTTATGATATAAATTTTTTAAATACAAAAAAAATATATAACTTGCAACATGGCACTTTTTTTCAACAATTAAAATAATAGAAACATAAAATATTTTGAAATCTTATAAATAACGATTTTAAATCGTTTTCTATAAAAATCAACAGATTTTCCAGGAAATTTATTATAAATTCAAAAAAATTTCCATAAAATTTTTAATCAAATTTTTTTTTTGGAATCCAAAATTAAATAAAAGTTAATTTATTATTTTAAAACTAAGTTAAATAAATTGTTAAGGGATTTGTTCCATTAAGTTTAGGAGGTTTTGAGAGGGAAGAGTCATCTGAAATTTATAAAAATTGAAAATTTATAAAGAGAAATTTAATAAAATAAGAATGTTATATTCGGCTATGCCGAATTCTCAATACATTCCACCCCAATTGAGTGTGAAGTAAATACGTTATGTTTCGTACATACACACTCACACATACACTCACAAAAGTATGCTATACATAAAAGTTTTTCTTAAATATAAGATGAAACACTTAATGAGTCTTTTGTTATATTTTTGGCTATAACTTGTTTTTAATCTGAACCGATTTGGATAACTTTTGGAATGGTAATGAATTACGTTTATTTTAATGACAAAATATCATTCTAATTTATTGACTGACATTTTTACTTAAGAGTTCATTTGAACTTGTCTCAGTATCGGTCTATATCTTTTAATATACTGATTCGATTTTTTGCTGGTTTGAAATAGGAAACTTCTCAGGACTATTAGCAACTTAACGAAAGATCTTTATTTGAAGTTAGAAGTTACCTCCGATATCTATTTATATATTTTAATATACTGAACCGATTTTGCTGATTTTTAAAAAGAATCTTCTCAGGTCTATAGCAAATATACAGGCCAAATTGCATTGTGCTCTCTTATTTATTGTAGAGTGAGAGTGCCCACATTAGAGAGACGGACAGACAAACGGACAAAGCTAAAACGATTCAGATTTTGATTTGATGTGTTACACAAGGAATGACAAAGTTAATACACCTTGTGGTGGTGGAGAGATTCTCCAACTTACTTGATAATAAATGATGGGGTGGCTTAAAATCTGGTTGGGCATTAGATTCTACTCTTTGAGTTTGTAGACAACTGCGCCATTCACTTAAAGTAACTTTCTTATCATTATTAACATCACAATATTTAGGCATTTTGCGGCCACAACGTCGCAAATTTCTAAAGGAAATAAATAAATTTTAATAAAAATTCTTTTATATAAAATTATTATATATATTTTTTTTGTTGGAACATACTTATTATTGGTAACTAGTTCTCTAAATGTTTTCCATTCTTTACGTTCCCAAGCTTTATTTTTATTCTTATCTAATATCACAAAACTTAAGGCAGCAATGCGTTCATCCTCTGAACTCCATTGACTGTTATTCGTATTTCTGGAAAGGAATAGTAAATCAATATTAATATTTTATTATTATTTAATAAGTTCATCTGTTAATTCACCCTTCATTTGATACCGCTATCAATTTAGTTTTTAAAAACTCTTTAAGTTCTTTGAGAAATACGATTTTCACATCATTCGGACATCCTTTCATGGCTCTTGCCACACATTGTGGTATACGATTTTTCACAATGGTACCATTTAGTATCTCTCCTGTGTCTTCATTGGCACACCAACATATCGAATCGTAACATTGAACTCTTTGAAAACGACCATCTGGTGTACAGAGTGGAACATGACCGACTTTTTTACCATTCTGTAAAAGGGGAAGGGAATAAATCGGTGATTGTAAATTATATTCGAATACGAAGAAATAAAATAATTTTTTACTAATTTTTTAAGCAAAAAAA
Organism: Cochliomyia hominivorax; assembly: GCA_004302925.2. Classification (NCBI taxonomy): domain Eukaryota; kingdom Metazoa; phylum Arthropoda; class Insecta; order Diptera; family Calliphoridae; genus Cochliomyia; species Cochliomyia hominivorax. The sequence continues at coordinate 75,519,139 of PYHX02000494.1, read as the reverse complement.
ATTATTATTGATGCGTTGTCGAGCAGATTTTTACGAGAGTGGGTTTATAGTCTAGATTATAGTCCAGACAATAGATCACTCTCTAATCTAGGCTATAGCTCAGTATATAGTTTAAACTATAGTTCAGTTCTACTACAGTTCTAGTTTAGTTCTACTACAGTTCTTGTTCCGTTCTAGTTCAGTTCTTGTTCAGTTTTGTTCAGTCCAAGTTTAGTTCTAGTTCAGTTCTAGTTCAGTTCAAGTTTAGTTCTACTACAGTTCTAGTTCAGTTTTAGTTAAGTTATAGTTCAGTTCTTGTTCAGTTCTAGTTCAGTTCTACTACAGTTCTAGTTCAGTTCTAGTTTAGTTCTACTGCAGTTCTAGTTTAGTTCTTGCTCAGTTCTAGTTCAGTTTTAGTTCAGTTCTAGTTTAGTTCTACTGCAGTTCTAGTTTAGTTCTACTACTGTTCTAGTTCAGTTCTAGTTTAGTTCTAGTTTAGTTCCCCTACAGTTCTAGTTCTATTCTAGTTCAATTCTACTACAGTTCTAGTTCAATTCTACTACAGTTCTAGTTTAATTCTTGCTCAGTTCTTGTTCAGTTCTAGTTCAGTTCTACTACAGTTCTAGTTCAGTTCTAGTTTAGTTCTACTGCAGTTCTAGTTCAGTTCTACTACAGTTCTAGTTAAGTTCTTGTTCAGTTCTAGTTCAGTTCTACTACAGTTCTAGTTCAGTTCTACTATAGTTCTAGTTCAGTTCTAGTTCAGTTCTACTATAGTTCTAGTTCAGTTCTAGTTCAGTTTTAGTTCAGTTCTAGTTTAGTTCTACTGCAGTTCTAGTTTAGTTCTACTACTGTTCTAGTTTAGTTCTACTGCAGTTCTAGTTCAGTTCTTGTTTAGTTCTTGCTCAGTTCTAGTTTAGTTTTAGTTCAGTTCTAGTTTAGTTCTAGTATAGTTCTAGTTTAGTTCTACTGCAGTTCTAGTTCAGTTCTAGTTTAGTTCTAGTTCAGTTCTTTTTTTTTTTTTTTTTTTTTTTTTTTTTTTAATTTTCATAATTTTATTGATTCATAAAAATACAATATACTTAAGAACTAATGCCGCGAAGCCATATGGCTTATCTGCAGGATGTAAAATTATAATATGTATATGTATATTTAAAAGATTTAATTTTAATTATTGTGTATTTAGAAAGTGATATTTCATTAATTTCTTTCTTTTATGTGAATTTGATTCATTAATTAAATTTATAGGTAGTTTATTGAACAGGTTTGGAAGCGTTACAGATAGGCAGTGTTTTCCATAATTATTTTTGTATTTGTCCACTTGGAATCTTCCTTCTACTCGACGTCGGGTGTTGTGCATATGATCGAGTTGTTTCAGATACCTTTTGTCTCCGTAGAACTCGTTGATAAGCGTCATGCTGTATAAACTTTTGATGTTCAGTATGCAAAGTGTGTTGGAAATGTTATGTGAAGTATTTTTGTTGTTTGAGTTGTTGTTAAAAGCTGTGTTGTTGTTGTTGATGCGTACGTTGTTGTTGGTATTGTTTCTGCTAGTCATGTTGTTACTAACATTTGTATTGTAAGTGTTGGCATAGTTGTTGTCTTCATTAATATTTGCTATGTTGTTTACTGTTGTGTCGATATTACGAGTAGTTGTAGTTATGTTATTGCTATTGCTGGTATTTGTGTTGCTATTGATTGGTGTGATGATGTTAGTGTTCGTGCTGTTGTTATTATTTGTTCTGCCGTATACCATATCCAGTTGTGTTATTTGTTTATTGTGTTGCTGGTTTTTGAGTAAAATTTTTAGAATTTGGTTTTGTGTTTGTTGTAAGCTGCTGCAGTACGTAGAACTTCCCCAAGCAGTTATGCCATGCCTAATGTAGGATTCAGCCAAGGAAAAATAAGCTTGCTTAAGGACATCATAAGGAGTGCAGTTACTTAAGTGGAAGAGACTATATGCTGCTTTTCTTAGTTGCTTTTTGAGATTTTGAATTTGCGATAGCCACTTAAAGTTCTCATCAACAAAAACGCCAAGATATTTATACGTTTTAACTTTTTCTATAACTGTGTTACATTTTTCTAATGAAGGAACAGTGTTCCTATGTAGACATTCGCTATTGTGAAAAATTAGGTTTATTTCCTTTTCAGGGAGATGACGGGGTTTTATATGCATGAGTTTTGTTTTTGATGCATTAATTATAAGGCCATTGTCGTGACTCCATTTTGTAATTGTGTTTAGCTCATTTTGAATCTTTCTACATGCAACTTCAATGCTTTTTTCACATACTATTATTGCCGTATCATCTGCATAAGCATAAGCACAACTATTCTTCAGTACATTAAGCATTTCGTTAGCATATATTATATACAAAATTTGACCAAGTTTTGAGCCTTGTGGCACACCATTACTATCAGCTGTAATTTCTTCGCTTAGAGTATCGCATATTTTTACCCTGTACCTTCTTAATATTAGATAGTTTTCGAACCATTTCAGACAGTTGCCTCTTATGCCATTTCTTTCTAGTATTCCCAGCAGTTTACAGTGAGATATTGTATCAAAAGCCTTACTGAAGTCTATAAATAGTGCTAAACAATGCTTATTTTCGCTTAAGTTTTTATTTATATGGTTAGAGAAATTCCCCAATAATTTGTTAATATTTTGTCCTTTTTGGAAGCCATATTGATTTGGATTTAAAATTTTATACTTTTTAAGAAATTGGTTTAGCCTTCTAAAGATTACTTCTTCTAATACTTTCTCCAAAACCGATAATATAGATATAGGACGGTAGTTATTGTAATCGTTTTTTATGCCATTTTTATAAATTGGACGTATTATTGAGGTTTTTAAAAGTACTGGTATGACTGAGTTTGTTATACTAGAATTTACAAATTCAGTTATCAACGGAGTTAGGACTAAGGCATTGTACTTCAAATCTTTTGCCCTAATTCCATCTATCCCTGGGCCTTTTCTTACATTGATAGAAGTTAAGATGTTATAAACTTCTTCTTCACTTGTTGGAGATAGAAACATAGAGTTCTCAATTCGTGGTTTCGAGTAATTTAATGTATTGATATCACAATTGTGTAAAATTTTACTTACATTAATTTTGAAATTATTTGCAAATTCATTCGCTAATTCTAACGAATTTTCATTTTTAAAGTTATTCATAATAGTAGAATTTATATCATTTTTGATCTACCCAGTAATTCATTTATAATTTGCCACGTTATGCGTATATTGTTTCTGTTTTCACTAAATTGTTTTTTATAATAGTTGCTTTTAGCAAAATTTAACTTTTTATTTAAATAATTTCTAAACTTTTTGTATTCAGTTTCATATGTTTTGTTATTTTTATTGTTTAACCATTTGTTATAAAGTTTATCCCGTATATTGCAATCATTTAATAATGTTTCATTTAACCACGGATTCACTTTCCTTTTTCTTTTATTGGTATTTTTAATTTCTGATTTTTCGTAGATATTTTTAAATTTTTCATATATTTTATTAAACAGTTCTCCTGTACCATAATTTTGTTCTGTAATGCTATTCCAACGACATTCTTTTATATATTTATTTACTTTGTATTTGTTTATTTTTGTACCCTGACTTTTTGTTGTTTTCGTACCCTGCTTTTCTTTGTTTTGTTTACATCCACCTTCGCCTACACAACAAAAGAGAGCATAGTGATCAGATATACTGGTTCTCACAATTGATACATTCGAGTGTGTTGTTGATGTATTACTTCGAATATGTATGTGATCAATACAGGTTTTACTTCTCTTATTAACATCTTCTCTTGTACATTCATTAACCATACTCTTTAAACCATTTGATGACAGCATTTCAGAATATTTGGTTGTTGTTATATTTTGTGTAAGTAAATCAACATTTATATCTCCAACAATAATTAATTCTTGTTTGTTTTTTATATTGTTTATTGTTTTGTCTAATTCTTGTATAAAGTCCTTCACACTATTTTTTGGTGGACGATATATTGATAAAAGAGAAATGGTTTTATTTTTGTTGCTGATATCTATTTGTATGGATTCGAAGGAGTGTGTTTTTATGTGTAGATTAGTGTGTGTAATATTGTCTCTTACATAGAGAGCAATACCTCCACCTCTACCCTCTCTGTTTAAAAAGTACGTGTTGAAACCGTTAAGCTTGTATATGTTGTTTTCGTCATCGGTAATATTAGTTTCCACGAGAATAATAAAGTTTATTTTGCTTATTACATTATGTACAGAAGCAAGAAAGGTTGTAAAATTTAAGCGTAGTGAACGAATATTCATATACACTACACTTATGGGATAACTTAAATGGTCTTTTTCAATTTGATTAAAATTTTGTAATATATTTATTTGGTTCATTTTCATTTTTTATCAGTATTATAATTTATTAAATTGCAGTTGTAATTAGTTCTAAGTCAGCACTGTCGTGAATTAAGATAGGATTTGATATTTCATTCTTTTTTGCGAATATATGTCCATTACGTGTCCAAACAAATTTCCAATTATATTCTTTGGCTTTAGTTTTTGCAAGCCAAAGTAATTTTCGTTTATAGGCTGTTAAATCGTCATTTACGTACATAAAAGTGGAGTTATTATCATCACCTGTTATCGTTTTAGCTTCTACTCTATGGCCCTTAATTTTTCCTAATAGTTCTTTCTTTTTGTTTAGAGAAGTTAACTCAATAATGACCTTTTGAGACTTTTTTATATTGTATGAGTTGCTAATGTCTGTGTCGATTATATCCACATTGTATGCCGTAGCGATCTTTTTAATAATTTCATTTGGTGGTAAATTGTTGTTTGGTACATTTTTTATTTCTATATTTTTGTTTAGCATTTGTTGCTCTAACTCAACAATGCGTTTATTCATTTCTTGCATTTTCTTGTCTTTCTCTTTGTTACTCTCACATAGTTCATTAACTCGAGAGTTAATATCAGTAAGAGCAATTGTTATATTGTTAAGAGCAGTTTGTATGTTGGTGCTGGTTTGGTTGTTGTTGTTTACTACTTCGGCAAGCTTATGTATTGTTGTTTTTATGTCAGTGAGATCAATTTTCATGGATGATACATCAGACTTTAAGGCGCCAACATCATTTTTAACCACATAAACACTATTGTTAACATCACTCAAAGATAGTGAATCTTTAAAACGTTTATTATTTTCATATTCATCGGGATCGTCTCTTTGTTGTTTGTTTTGAGTTGTTTGCTGGGTGTTGTCATCAATTATGATGTGGTATGCATTGTTGCTACTTGTCGATGTTTTTCGTACTTTACACTTGTGACACCTCCACTCCGCTCTTCTATCAGTTGCCATGGTTGAATATGTCTTCTCTGATAGAGAACAACAGGGCGCGAAATGATATTGAGCATTACATGAGAAACACTTCACAAATTTTGTTGGTAATTCACCACTGCATTGAGAACATAAAGCACTCATTTTTATCTTTTATTATCTTCTCTTTTCTTGCTTATTTTTTTAATTTATTTAATTTATTTTTTTAATTTATTTTAATATTAAAAAAAAAAAAACAATTTATTATTTATTGTTTTGAACAAATCAATTATAATATAATATGGAATTATTCTCAAACTGTTTTTTATATTTTTTTTTAATACTAGTATTTCGACGCTTTTTAATTTTAAAGAGCACTGATGTAAAACACAACCGGTCGCAATAAGTTTAGTTCAGTTCTAGTTTAGTTTTAGTTCAGTTCTAGTTTAGTTCTTGCTCAGTTCTAGTTTAGTTTTAGTTCAGTTCTAGTTTAGTTCTTGTTTAGTTCTTGCTCAGTTCTAGTTCAGTTCTACTACAGTTCTAGTTTAGTTCTTGCTCAGTTCTAGTTTAGTTCTACTGCAGTTCTAATTCAGTTCTAGTTCAGTTTTAGTTCAGTTCTAGTTTAGTTCTATTTCAGTTCTACTACAGTTCTAGTTCAGTTCTTATTCAGTTCTAGTTCAGTTCTAGGTTAGTTCTACTGCAGTTCTAGTTCAGTTCTAGTTCTGTTCTAGTTTAGTTCTACTGCAGTTCTAATTTAGTTCTACTACTGTTCTAGTTTAGTTCTAGTTTAGTTCTACTGCAGTTCTAGTTCAGTTCTAGTTTAGTTCTAGTTCAGTTCTAGTTTAGTTCTTGCTCAGTTCTAGTTTAGTTCTACTGCAGTTCTAATTCAGTTCTAGTTCAGTTTTAGTTCAGTTCTAGTTTAGTTCTATTTCAGTTCTACTACAGTTCTAGTTCAGTTCTTATTCAGTTCTAGTTCAGTTCTAGGTTAGTTCTACTGCAGTTCTAGTTCAGTTCTAGTTCTGTTCTAGTTCAGTTCTAGTTTAGTTCTACTGCAGTTCTAGTTCAGTTCTTGTTCCGCTCTAGTTCAGTTCTACTACAGTTCTAGTTCAGATTTAATTCAATTCATTGCCCATGTCATCAGTTCTCTTATTACATTTAAATCCATTTCCTCCAAAAATTTTGCTTATTGTCTCAACTGGAGATCAGTTTAGATAGTGAAGACTCTAAATCTGTTTTAAATCTAGAATATTTGCCAATTTATGGACTAGAGTATAGCACGGTAACTAATTCTTTTTCTTACCTTTAGATTTTCTTCATTTTGATTGAGGGCATCTTTGCGATCCGCAAAACATGCCGCATAATCTGGCTCAACATCTGTCGGTCTGTGGTCTACTGTAGCGCTGGTGCTTAAAACTAGAAAAAGATTCCCAAAATTTTTAAAAACAAATTTCAATTATTAAAACAACCCCATTTAAGACACATGCCATGCAACATTTTCATTTTTTTGTGTTTCAACATATTTTTTTCTTTAAAATTAAATTATTTTTTCTTTTTTTTTTTTTGTTTCTCTAAAAAATATTTAATTTTAAATAAAAAAATATATTTATTATTATTTGTTTTTTAAGTTTTTTTTTAAGTTTTTGACATGCAAGAGTAAAGTACGTACTATTGATAGATGGAAATGTTGTTGGTGAATTATTTGACGTCATATGATCATCATCAATATCCTCATAATCATCAGGATCTTCAGCTAAATGACTATTATTATTGTTATCATCGTCGTCCTCATCATCGGCTGGTGAACTTTCGTTTTCATAAGAATCTGGACGTAAACGATTTTGATGTTTATTATTGTTATGATGTTGTTGTGAATTTAAATGATTTTGATTAGATAACGAATTTTGATTATAATTATAATTATTATTATGATTGTTATTATTGTTGTTGGTGGTAGTGGTTGTGGTAGTGGTGAAAGGATATGGTGGATGGTGGTGGTAGTGGTGGTGATTGTGATGGTTGGAGTTATTGGGATCAGAGGCAGTTAGATGATGATAGGCTGTGTTGGTGTTGTATTGTTGTTGTTGTTGTAAAATATGATGATTATTTTTACGATGTTTGGTGTTATTATGTTTTTGTCCCGTATTTATTAAATGTCCTGGATTAATTTTTTAGGTTAAATTTTTCAATACAAAATTTTGAGTTTTTGTTTATGGTTTTGGGTGAGATTTTGAAAATAGTTAAAAAAGCCAATTTTATTACCATTAGAAACATGCAAATTTAGTTTTTCTTTCTATTAATTTTCTATTAATTTTTCTTCTTTCTTTAATCTTTAAAATCGTACGATTTTATTGATTTTTTTTTAAAGAAAAAAAAATAAATTTTAGTTAGGAAAATAATTTAAACAAAAAACTTACTGTTAATACCATCCTTGGAGAGACAACTATTCCATTCTACTCGTGTTAAACGGGCATCACTGTCAACATCACAAAATTTACCAAAAGCACGTCCACAACGTCTTGGTTTAACCGCCTAACAAAAGATTATTATTATCATAATTCCATCAATTCACCTTTCCCTCCTCTCTTCCTCTTAGAAGAAGAAAAAAATAAAAAAGAGAGAAAAAAATAACTCACCCTTTTTACCAATTTCTTCAATTCACGAAACTCATTTTTATCCAACATTTGATTTTTATTCTCATCCAAATCATTAAATTTCCAATTCAATACCTCCGCCTCATCTAAAGTCGGTTTAAATGTATCCATTTTATGATTTCTATTCATCGACAAACCAATTCTTATATATTCATTGTGAAAGAGTCCAATGAGATTTGTATTAAATGTAGCACGATCATCTTGTGTACAAGATCTCTTTCTATTGCCACTTGAATTGCGTGACGGGGAACGTCTTATATAACCCTTATTATATTCTCTACACTTAGGACGTCCTACAGTTCGTACTGTGGTATTATCTATGGGTGTACCCGTATAATCGCTACACCAACAGCCACTATCTGATATACATTGTATGGGTGCATAGGTGCCATCTTTTTTACAGCGCGGTATAAATTTTAATGGATTCTTATTGCGATGTTTGAGAGCATATTCTCGTGCCACATTACAAGCTATATGAGAAGAGTTTTTTTTTTTGGTTAATTGATCTTAAGACTTATTAAGGTTGTTTTGAGTGTTAATATACCTTTGCAGTGTCCCCGATATCTTATGCTTACTGGATGACCTTTACATTGTACTCGTAATAAATGGCAACGTGTGGGATATGTTTGACCATCGGTGCCACATACTGGCCGTCCCTTAGTCTCATCACATTCACCCACTTTGGCGGCACATTCTGAATTCTGAAATTTTAGAAAAAATCAAGAAATAATAAAAATAAATATTTTGAATTCGAGGGAAAAGAATTAAAAAGTACAAACATAAATAGTTAAAGATTTTCAACGGATGATAAATATGACTCGATTAATTTGTTCGGTACTCTTCGGTAGAATTGATTTTTATTTGATTACATATAATGAAATGTGGAAATAGAATGCGATCATATATCAAAGAATCTGGATTATATAACCCTTCAGATTAGTCTAGACTATAGATTAGTTTATATACTACACTACAGATCAGTTTATAGTCTAAACTATAGATCACTTTAAAGTTCAGACTATAGATCAGTTTATAATTTAGATTATAAATGAGTTTATGGTCTAGACTGTAGATCAGTTTGTGGTCTACACTGTAGATCAGTTTATGGTCTAGAATGTAGATAAGTTTATGGTCTAGACTGTAGATCAGTTTGTGGTCTAGACTGTAGATCAGTTTGTGGTCTACACTGTAGATCAGTTTGTGGTCTACACTGTAGATCAGTTTGTGGTCTACACTGTAGATCAGTTTGTGGTCTAGACTGTAGATCAGTTTGTGGTCTAGACTGTAGATCAGTTTGTGGTCTAGACTGTAGATCAGTTTGTGGTCTACACTGTAGATCAGTTTGTGGTCTAGACTGTAGATCAGTTTGTGGTCTAGGCTGTAGATCAGTTTGTGGTCTAGACTTTAGTTCAGTTTGTGGTCTAGACTGTAGATCAGTTTGTGGTCTAGGCTGTAGATCAGTTTGTGGTCTAGACTTTAGTTCAGTTTGTGGTCTAGACTGTAGATCAGTTTGTGGTCTAGACTGTAGATCAGTTTGTGGTCTAGACTGTAGATCAGTTTGTGGTCTAGACTGTAGATCAGTTTGTGGTCTAGACTGTAGATCAGTTTGTGGTCTAGACTGTAGATCAGTTTGTGGTCTAGACTGTAGATCAGTTTGTGGTCTAGACTGTAGATCAGTTTGTGGTCTAGACTGTAGATCAGTTTGTAGTCTAGACTGTAGATCAGTGTATGGTCTAGACTGTAGATCAGTTTGTGGTCTAGACTGTAGATCAGTTTATGGTCTAGACTGTAGATCAGTTTGTGGTCTAGACTGTAGATCAGTTTGTGGTCTAGACTGTAGATCAGTTTGTGGTCTAGACTGTAGATCAGTTTGTGGTCTAGACTGTAGTTCAGTTGGTGGTCTAGACTGTAGATCAGTTTATGGTCTAGACTGTAGATCAGTTTGTGGTCTAGACTATAGATCAGTTTAATATTTACACTGTAGATCAGTTTACTGATCAGTTTATAGTCAAGACTATGGATCAGTTTATAGTGAAGAAAATTGATTTGTTAATAAAGATCAGTTATGGTCAAGACTAAACATTAGATTCTAGTCTAGATCAGTTTACAGTCTAGACTATAGATCAGTTCATAATGTTATGTTTTTAGTCTAGATTATAAGTTAGTTTATAGCCATTTTATAATTTAAACTAAAGATTAGTTTATAGTCTAAATGATAGATCAGTTTATAGTCACTTCTTATAATGTTGCTTTTAAAAATTTTGAATTTTTTTGTTTCTGAAATTAAGGATCCTTCCCTGACATGTATATAAATATATTTTTTTTCTAACAAGTAAAATATTTCATACAAAATGATTTTTATGAACCACTTCAAATGACTTAAATAAAATAATAAAATTTACAAAAATAAAAGCGACTTATCAATTAGTACGACATAAAATAAATAAATGACATTAAAAATAAAAATAAAAACTCAATCTAAAGAAAATAAGAGATGGAGTCATAAATTTATATGACTCGCAAATCGTTGGCAAACAAATGAGGCAGGTTAAAAAGCAACAAGACAACAAATGAACGATCGAACGAAATGATCAGTTTGTGTGAAAATGATCAAACCTCCTCTGGACAAGTCTGTAAGTAGTAAGTCCATAAGTATGGCCGCAAGCAAGTGTGAAATATTATTATTATTTTTAAAAGTTGCTACTTAAAAATCAGTCATAAATAATCCAAAATGGATAAAAAATAAACTGAAATGAAATCGCTTGAAATGATTTATGATTTATTTTTTCACAAAAAAAAAAAAAAAAGCGAAAAAAAACCCAACATTTTGCTGTGGACAACAATCAAAATATTAAAATCAAAAAATAATTCAAATAAAAATTTATCATGAATTTAACTATTTGACTTTTTTTCATTTCGTATTTTATATTTTTTACACTGTGAGAAAGATAATGGTGAACACGATTTTACCCGTCCCACCCTTTCCGATGAATAATATTTATTTTTCGTTCTTATTTTTTCCACTTAATTTATTCAGTTCACACAATGTCTGCTTCAATGTGTCTTAAATTCTTAGGATTTATATCGGTTTCGGTTTTTTGTGTGATTTTTTTTGTTGTAAATTTTATTTTAATTTGTGTGTGATTCTCTTCTAATTGTATCGCTTTACATTTTAATAAAATATATAAATTTACCAAAAGGTTGTCTGTCTTTCTGTTCTGTCTCCTCAGTCTCGTTGTCTATCAATTTGTTTGACATTTAATCGGTTGTCATTTAAATCGGTTTGTCAATCAATTTGTTTTCAGTTTTAATGCATCATGCGAATATTTTTTGAAAAAAGTTATAAATATAAAATGTCTCAAAGGGTTTGTAACAATCTTAGGGATCAGGTCTTTTGATTCAGGGATCTAGTAAAAGAGTGTAAGCGATAGATAAATCTTTGGTCTAATTTCGACTATAGAACAGTTTATAATCGAGACAAAAGATCAGTTCATGGACCAGACTATAGATCAGTTTATAGTCTAGACTATAGATTAGTTTATAGTCTAGACTATAGATCAGTTTATAGTCTAGACTATAGATCAGTTTATAGTCTAGACTATAGATCACTTTATAGTCTAGACTATAGATCAGTTTATAGTCTAGACTATAGATCACTTTATAGTCTAGACTATAGATCAGTTTATAGTCTAGACTATAGATCACTTTATAGTCTAGACTATAGATCAGTTTATAGTCTAGACTATAGATCACTTTATAGTCTAGACTATAGATCAGTTTATAGTCTAGACTATAGATCACTTTATAGTCTAGACTATAGATCAGTTTATAGTCTAGACTATAGATCAGTTTATAGTCTAGACTATAGATCAGTTTATAGTCTAGACTATAGATCAGTTTATAGTCTAGACTATAGATCAGTTTATAGTCTAGACTATAGATCAGTTTATAGTCTAGACTATAGATCAGTTTATAGTCTAGACTATAGATCAGTTTATAGTCTAGACTATAGATCAGTTTATAGTCTAGACTATAGATCAGTTTATAGTCTAGACTATAGATCAGTTTATAGTCTAGACTATAGATCAGTTTATAGTCTAGACTATAGATCAGTTTATAGTCTAGACTATAGATCAGTTTATAGTCTAGACTATAGATCAGTTTATAGTCTAGACTATAGATCAGTTTATAGTCTAGACTATAGATCAGTTTATAGTCTAGACTATAGATCAGTTTATAGTCTAGACTATAGATCAGTTTATAGTCTAGACTATAGATCAGTTTAGTCTATAGTCAGTTTAGACTATAGATCAGTTTATAGTCTAGACTATAGATCAGTTTATAGTCTAGACTATAGATCAGTTTATAGTCTAGACTATAGATCAGTTTATAGTCTAGACTATAGATCAGTTTATAGTCTAGACTATAGATCAGTTTATAGTCTAGACTATAGATCAGTTTATAGTCTAGACTATAGATCAGTTTATAGTCTAGACTATAGATCAGTTTATAGTCTAGACTATAGATCAGTTTATAGTCTAGACTATAGATCAGTTTATAGTCTAGACTATAGATCAGTTTATAGTCTAGACTATAGATCAGTTTATAGTCTAGACTATAGATCAGTTTATAGTCTAGAGTGTAGATCAGCTTATAAAAGATTTGTCTTCATTTTCCATTATCATCCTATATTACAGTTACTTTTATATTATTTAATTAATCGACAATTCTAGTTAACTTGTAGTTAGTCAGTCCAACCCCTTTTGTCTTCTGTCACTTTATAGCGATGAGTATTATGTACGTTCAGCGCCAATTTGAATTGATACTCTTAAAGAGATATGACATGACATTACATGAGTAATAATTTAAGTTTTTTTTTCTTTCCAATAATTTTTTATCATTTTTTTTTTGTTTTTGTTTTAGTGTCATTAATATGAGTTTTTTGTTTACACTGAGGTTTTTCGCTGAGCACGCGTCTTTAACCACAAACTCACTCACTTCGTGTGTAAATATGAAATCAGACACACGCAGGCGTATAATAATAAAAAAAAAAATATTAAGAAATTTATATTAAGGAATCAATCATGAAATGGGAAGGAGACAGGGCCTTTACTAATTGAAGAAAGAGAAAATGATCTCTTAAGAGAAGTGAAAGAAAATATTGACAAGATCGTTTGGGGAAAGGAAAATTTGAAAGAGATTTGTTTAGATTTTATGGAAATCGATATTGTGGTTAAGTGATCTTAGGGAGGATAGAGAATATATTTGTAATGTAGATCAGTTGTTCAAACGATCTTTGAAAGGCCTTTAAACTATTTTGCATTTAAAAAATCCTTTTTTAGTTTCAAGATCTGAGGTTTATTTACTTGTAATTGTAGAAGGGTGTATGTACATACGATCGATTTGATCGACATGTTTGAAACATGAAAAAATACATAAATAATAACACCAACAAAACAAATATTTATTCATATACGTAGTACAATTGATAAGTTTTTTAAAATGTTATATAAAAATTAGAAAATGATAATTTCAAAACCACTCTCGTTGTGATCATTTCGCTTTATCATTTTCACAAGATCCCTAAAATCGATTTTATAAATTGTGTTTACCACAAAATTGAAAACTTCAATTTGTGGCTTTTTTCCCCCAGTAATTCTCTTATAAAAGAAAGAGGAAAAGATATTTAATCGTATTGGAATGTAAACAATTTTTTCAAATGATTAAACTTAAAAAAAAAACCAGAAAACAAGAAAAATATTGATTTCAAATCATGAGTGAAGGTCAGTGATTTGAAAAAGAGAAAGAATGAAGAAAAAGAATTTAAAGATAATAAAACTTAAATCTTAAATAAATAATAAATAACTTAAATTGTGGATTAAGTTTCATAAGAAATTCTATATATATTTTTCTCTTCATTCCAATTCCCCTCAATTCGTTCCATTTACGACTTTTATTTGCCTCAACACAATTTGAATTTCATTACACGCAATTTAAAAATTTTTATTAACGCGTTTTTTTTTTTTGCACATAAACAAACACACGTTAAAGTCTAGACATTTGTCGTTTAAATGCATAACAAAAACAACAACAGAAAGTCTAAAATGTTAAAGTCAAATTGCAAATGTAATTAACTTTGATGACATCAAATGGACATTAAATGAAAATTACACAATTTTTAAGATATTTTTCTTCATTTCAATTTAACGCGTCTTTCACTCTCCCCACCACTCTCTCGGGAATCCGTTTCAAACAAAAACAATGTGGCCAGAGTTTTACAAACTTTTTAAGAAAAAAGTTTCATTAATTATATTTTTCTTTTTCCTAAAAATTCGATCGAGATAATAAATCAGTTTTTAGTTATAAATAAGTTTATTTATAGTCAAGACTGTAGATCAGTTCATATTTTATAATATATATATGATCAGTTCATAGTCTTGACTATAGATCACTATATAGTTTAGTGAATGGATTATTTTATAACCTGATCTTTAGATCGGTCAAGTTTTTAGATCAGTTTATCGTCTGGTCTATAGATCAGTTTATAGTGTAGTCTCTAGATCACTTTGTAGTCTCAGTTCATATTCAACATTATAGATCAGTTTATAGTCTTCACTACAGAACAATTTATAGTTTGCCGTATAGATCGGTTTATAATCTATACTATAAATCCGTTTATAATCTGGACTTTAGATCAGTTTATAGTTTAATTTATAGTCTGGACTATAGATCAGTTTATAATCCAAACTATTGTTCAGATTATAGTCTAGACTATATATCAGTTTCAAGTTTATAAATCAATTAATAGACTAAACATTATCTATGTTGTTGCAATGTAGCATTTCAGTATTTCTAGAAAATTTTCGTTAAATTTTCTTTTTTTAATGTTCGTTAAATTTTCAATTTCTAAGAAATTTTCGTTAAATTAATTTTTTCTAAAAATTTTCGTTAAATTTTCTTTTTCTAGAAAATTTTTGTTAAAAATAAGAAATTTTCGGTAAATTTCTTCTTAGAAAATTTTCGTTAAATTTTCTTTTTCTAGAAAATTTTCGTTAAATTTTCTTTTTCTAGAAAATTTTCGTTAAATTTTATTTTTCTAGAAAATTTTCGTTAAATTTTATTTTTCTAGAAAATTTTTGTTAAATTTTCTTTTTTTAGACAATTTTCGTTAAATTTTCTTCGTTAAATTTTCTTTTTCTAGTAAATTTACGTTTAATTTTCTTTTTCTAGAAAAATTTCGTTAAATTTTCCTTTTCTAGAAAATTTTCGTTAAATTTTCCTTTTCTAGAAAATTTTCGTTAAATTTTCTTTTTCTAGAAAATTTTCGTTAAATTTTCTTTTTCTAGAAAATTTCCATTAAATTTTCTTTTTCTAGAAAATTTTCGTTAAATTTTCCTTTTCTAGAAAATTTTCGTTAAATTTTCCTTTTCTAGAAAATTTTCGTTAAATTTTCTTTTTCTAGAAAATTTTCGTTAAATTTTCTTTTTCTAGAAAATTTTCGTTAAATTTTCTTTTTCTAGAAAATTTTCGTTAAATTTTCTTTTTCTAGAAAATTTTCGTTAAATTTTCTTTTTCTAGAAAATTTCCATTAAATTTTCTTTTTCTAGAAAATTTTCGTTAAATTTTCCTTTTCTAGAAAATTTTTGTTGAATTTTCTTTTTCTAGAAAATTTTCTTTTTCTAGAAAATTTTCGTTAAATTTTCTTTTTCTAGAAAATTTTCGTTAAATTTTCTTTTTCTAGAAAATTTTCGTTATATTTTCTTTTGCTAGAATATTTTCGTTAAATTTTCTTTTGCTAGAAAACTTTCGTAAATTTTTCTTTTTCTAGAAAATTTTCGTTAAATTTTCTTTTGTTAGAAAATTTTCGTTAAATTTTATTTTTCTAGAAAATTTTCGTTAAATTTTTTTTCCTAGAAAATTTTCGTTAAATTTTCTTCTTCTAGAAAATTTCCATTAAATTTTCTTTTTCTAGAAAATTTCCATTAAATTTTCTTTTTCTAGAAAATTTCCATTAAATTTTCTTTTTCTAGAAAATTTTCGTTAAATTTTCTTTTGCTAGAAAATTTTCGTTAAATTTTTTTCTCCAGAATTTTTTTAAATTTTCTTTTTCTAGAATTTTTAATTTTCTTTCGCAAAAATTTCGTTCAAATTTTAGAGTCTGGTAACTCTACATTTTATGATCGTGTGTTAAGATCACTTGTTATCCTTAATTGCTTCTTTAAAATTAAATCCAACGATTTTAATAGTTATTTAGTATCTTTTACAGTTTTTCATTTATTTAAAGATATTTTCTGTGGATCAGTAAAGTTAGAAACCCGTTTAGAAGATCACTTTTAGTGAATACCCCTAATGATTAAATTATGTTCCCCTTTTTTTCAATTAGATGGAATTTATTTTTCACATATTTCTTGTGTGTGACTTTTAAAGATATCAATTTAAGATACTAGTGCATCTCGTATCTTGTAGCGTGTTGAATATCATCATGATCACTATTATGATCGTCATTATCATCCTCTTGCATGCTGTAAGTGAAACCATTAAAAAATAGTTGACAACACCTACAGTCATTTTCATTACTTAATTAAATTCTGAGCACATCTCTTTTATCTAGCACTTGATCTGTGTCCACAAAAAAACATCTCTATTTTTTTTTTGTTTTTGTTTTTTTTGCCTCTTATCGTTGTTTTCGCCAACAGGCGCCGCTGATGCACAATGCGCCACATTTTATCGAAATCAAACACAGACATTAATTAATTTCTTAAGGAGATTTTGAATAAAATAAATAAAATATTTATGATTGACTCAAAACGAAAAAAACGAAATAAAAAAAACACTTAAAATTTAATTTATTTTATATCGATCGTCGATTGGATCCTCATGCAATATTTCGCATTCCAATTTATTGCATTTCACTTTATTTGTTGTTGGTGATTTTCAAAGTGAAAACGCCGTCATCTCTGTCACTTAAAATGTGTAAATGTAATCAATCTAACGTTTCGTGTTAGTAATTGATAAAAAGGGCGTTTTTATATGAATCGATCGTTATAATTTTTTCCAATGATCGTGTTATAAATTCATTACAATTGTGGCATAAATATAGAACACAATTTGTAAAATGGGTGGATTTAATTTATTGAGCAAAAAAATAAAATAAATTAATAATTAATTTCTGGATAAATTTCATAAATAAAAAAATGATTGTAATAAATAATTGATTTGTTCACATTGATCAAGATCATTTCAAATGAGAATTTATAATTTAGACTTTGTATTTTGAATGTTTATTTGTAAATGAGATGAAGTAATTAAGATGTTGGTTTTAGGGTCAAGGTCGAAAAGAATTTAATGAAGTCAATGTCTGAAATAGAATATGAACAAGAATATGAAACAGGATCTGAACTAAGATCTTAATTGGGACCTGAGCTAGAATCTGGGCTAGAATCTGATCTAGGATCTCGATTAGAATCTGAGATAGAACCTCCTGGATTTGAATTAGAATCTGAACTATAAATCTGAAATATATAATCAAGGTCAAACGCGAATCAAAGAGGTCAAGGTGTGATCTAGAATATGAACAAATATTTAAAGGAAGATCTGAACTAAAATCTGAACTAGAACTAAACTGGAACTGAATTAGTACGGAATTAGAACTAAACTGGAACTGAACTAAAACTGAACTAAAATTGAAGAAAACTGAACAAGAGCTGAAGTAGAACTGAGCTAAAATTGAGTTAGAACTGAACAAGAACTGAATTAGAACTGAACTGGAACTGAACCAGAATTAAACTGGAACTGAATTAGAACTGAACTTGAACTGAACTTAAAATTTACTGAAACTGAATTAGAAGTGAACTTGAACTGAAGTTGAATTAAACTAGAACTAAACTGGAACTGAACTAAAACTGAACTAAAATTGAAGAAAACTGAACAAGAACTGAATTAGAACTGAACTAGAACTGAATTAGAACTGAACTGGAACTGAACTGGAACTGAACTTGAACTGAACTAGAATTAAACTGGAACTGAATTAGAACTGAACTTGAACTGAACTAAAAATTAACTGAAACTGAATTTGAAGTGAACTTGAACTGAATTGGAACTGAACTTGAACTGAACTAGAATTGAACTGGAACTGAATTAGAACTGAACTAAAATTAACTGGAACTGAGCTTGAACTGAACTAGAACTGAACTTGAACTGAACTAGAACTGAATTAGAACTGAACAAGAACTGAACTAGAACTGAACTAGAACTGAACTAGAACTGAACTGGAACTGAACTTGAACTGAACTAAAATTGAACTGGAACTGAATTAGAACTGAACTTGAACTGAATTAGAACTGAACAAGAACTGAACTAGAACTGAACTAGAACTGAACTAGAACTGAACTGGAACTGAACTTGAACTGAACTAAAATTGAACTGGAACTGAATTAGAACTGAACTTGAACTGAACTGGAACTGAACTTGAACTGAACTAAAATTGAACGGGAACTGAACTAGAATTGAACTTGAACTGAACTAAAAAATAACTGGAACTGAATTAGAACTGAACTTGAACTGAACTAAAATTAAATGGAACTGAATTAGAACTGAACTGGAACTGAACTAGAATTGAACTTGAACTGAACTAAAAATTAACTGGAACTGAAATAGAACTGAACTAGAATTGAACTTGAACTGAACTAAAAATTAACTGGAACTGAATTAGAACTGAACTTGAACTTGAACTGAACTGGAACTGAACTTGAACTAAAATTGAACTGGACCTGAACTAGAATTGAACTTGAACTGAACTAAAAATTAACTGGAACTGAACTTGAACTGAACTAGAATTGAACTGGAACTGAATTAGAACTGAACTTGAACTGAACTGGAACTGAACTTGAATTGAAATAGAATTGAACTGGAACTGAATTAAAAATGAACTAGAACTAAAGCAGAATTGAAGCAGAACTGAACTAAAACAAATTTATAAAAATATTTTTATTATAAAAACAAAACTTAACGAACAAAGCTTGTGAAAGTCAATCAAGTGTTTTAAAGAAAAATATTTAAATAAAATTTTTTAAAATTTCATGTGAAAAAATTATCTTTTTCTCATAATTAATTAAATTCCTTATTAAATAAATAAATAAATAAATAAATAAATAAATAAATAAATAAATAATAAACTAAATTTTATTATTTGTCAACTAATTCCGGGAATCAACAATTAGAGTACAAATAATAAATTCGACTAAATAAATATTCTAATTGTTCTCGAAATGTAAGAAAAAAATCACACAATTCACCTTCATAATTCACTTTAAGTGCAGTTTAAACTCCAAAAGAAAAAAACACTTAATATTAACGAATCAATTGTTGTTAAACACGATCGTGAAAATTATAAACCTCTTTTTATCAACAAGAAGCAAAAAAAGAAGAGTAAACAACAACAACAACAAAAACTGAAAGAAATCAAAATTTTTATACACCCGGACATCACACATTTAGGATGGATTTTATACAAAAAAAGTAAATAAAAATAATAAAAAAAGAAGTGTAAATCCTAAGAAAACACTTGAATATTCCAGGTATCGACCAACAAAAATGTGATAACCAAGTTAAAAATGAGGAAAAAGAGAAGAATGAAAAAAGTTAAAAGACTACAAATTGTCTGCTATTGTTGTATTATAGATCCCCTCCTCCATCGTAGTCGTAGTCGTCGTTTGTATTTATAAAAAGATCGAATTGATTTTTTATTCATATAAAAATTTGTATCTTTAGAATTTTTTTTTTACATAAATTTTTGTATTTTAAACACCTGAAGGAGAGCAAAAAAGATTTAAGACACATACTTGTTTACACTTACACATATATACAAACAGTTTTATACATACATATACATATAGACAGAATCGAGTGTGGAAACAAACATGTAAAGAAGCCGCTTAATTCCTTCTTATTTTTTGGTTATGAAAAAGTATGTGCGAAGACTTTTTAAGAACTTGAGGTTTATAAACCAAAATCTAAGAAAAGAATTTAATATATCCGGCCAAGACGAATCGTAAATACTGTTCTTTTCGTAAAAGTTAAATTCCATAACTGATCGAGATTCAATTATAGAGAATTGAATAAAAATGTGAACTGGAACTGAATTAGAACTGAACTAAAATTGAAATGAAACTAAACTGAAGCTGAACTGGAGCTGTACTGGAAATGAACTGAAACTGATTTGGAACTTAACTGGAAATGAACTGAAACTGATTTGGAACTTAACTGGAAATGAACTGGAACTGACCTGGAAGTGAAGTAGAACTGAACTAGAACTGAAATGAAACTAAACTGAAACTGAACTTGAACTGAACTGAACTGAAACTGAATTGGAACTTAACTGGAGTTGAACTGGAAGTGAACTAGAACTGAACTAGAACTGAACTGGAACTAAACTAAAACTGAACTGGAACTTAACTGGGAATGAACTTAAAAGTAGCTAAAAATTAAGTAGAACTCAATTAGAACTAAACTGAAACTGAACTGGAAATGAACTGAAACTGAACTGGAAGTGAAGTAGAACTGAAATAGAATTGAACTGGAACTAAACTTAAACTGAATTGCAACTGAACTGTAAATGAACTGGAACTTAAATGGAAATGAATTGGAACTCAACTGAAACTAAACTGAAACTGAATTGCAACTGAACTGGAAATGAACTGGAACTTAACTGGAAATGAATTGGAACTTAACTGGAAATGAATTAGAAATGGAATTGCAACTGAACTAGAATTAAACTGGAGCTAAACTGAAACTGAATTGGAACTTAACTGGAAATGAACTTAAAGTTAGCTGAAAATTAAGTAGAACTCAATTTAAACTAAACTGAAACTGAGTTGGAAATGAACTGAAACTGAACTGGAAGTGAAGTAGAACTGATCTAAAACTGAATTAGAATTGAACTGGAACTAAACTTAAAATGAATTGCAACTGAACTGGAAATGAACTGGAACTTAACTGGAAATGAATTGGAACTTAACTAACTAAACTGAAACTGAATTGCAACTGAACTGGAACTTAACTGGAATTGAATTGGAACTTAACTGGAAATGAACTAGAACTGAAATAGAATTGAACTAGAACTGAACTGGAACTTAACTGGAAATGAATTGGAACTTAACTGGAAATGAACTGGAACTTAACTGGAAATGAACTAGAAATGGAATTGCATTTAAAAATGAATCAAACAATTCTGGAATAGAATAACAAACTTATTTTATCCTCTTGCTCTACTTATAATCGTGAAGGGTATTAAAATAAAAAAAAGATCTTTTTTAAATATTTCATTTTATATAAAGTTCCCATGTTCATTTGGGCATCACATGACATTTTTCTTTTTTTTTTTTAGCAAAAAAATAAAATAAAATAAAAATATTGCAGGACTGAAAGAATTGACCGCAAACATTTGTAAGCATTTTCTGAAATGGGATATTTTTTTTTGTTTTTTTGTAGAATATTTTTCTTTTGGACACTTTGAATGCATTTAAACTCTGCTGTGGATCTATAGAATTTGTTTTGTGTGCTAAATATGGTAGAAAAGAGGATTTTTTGTTGGTATTTGTGAAAACATGATTTGGGTTTTATGCCAGTTTTTTTTTTGCATTCTTCTTTATTATAATTTCATGAAATTAATAAAAAAAAATTATTGAATAATTTTTATCAATTTATGTACCATATGGTGACTGTCTTTCCTTCCAGGCTCTTAACATTACCGACTTTGTTTCAAGAAAAATTAAAATTTGAACCAACTTTTCAGATTCCACGACGAATAGGAAAAAGGACATTTTATTGCACAACTTCAGATAAGACAAGACAACATCAACGTACCGTTACGAAGTTAAGTTTTAGATTTGATTTTAGATTTTAATTCAGATTCTAATTCAGATTTTAATTCAGATTCTACTTTATTTATCGTAGAGATTCTAGATCAGCTTTTAGTTCAGATTCTATTGCAAAATCGAGTCCAGATTGTGGTTTAATTTATAGTTCAGTTTCCACTTCAGGTTCAAATTATAGTTCAGAATCTAGTTCAGATTCTTCTAATTCAGATTCTATTTCGGATTCTTCTTGAGATTCTGGTTTAATTTATATTATATTATATTATATTATATTATATTATATTATATTATATTATATTATATTATATTATATTATATTATATTATATTATATTATATTATTATATTATATTATATTATATTATATTATATTATATTATAATTATATTATATTATATTATATTATATTATATTATATTATATTATATTATATTATATTATATTATATTATATTATATTATATTATATTATATTATATTATATTATATTATATTATATTATATTATATTATATTATATTATATTATATTATATTATATTTTATTATATTATATTATATTATATTATATTATATTATATATATTATATTATATTATATTATATTATATTATATTATATTATATTATATTATATTATATTATATTATATTATATTATATTATATTATATTATATTATATTATATTATATTATATTATATTATATTATATTATATATATATATTTATATATTATATTATATTATATTATATTTATATATTATATTATATTTATATTAATATATATTATATTATATTATATTATATATATTATATATATTATAATTATATTATATTATATTATATTATATTATATTATATTATATTATATTATATTATTATTATATTATATATATTATATTATTATTATATTATATTATATTATATTATATTATATTTATTATATTTAATTATATATATTATATTATATTATATTATATTATATTATATTATATTATATTATATTATATTATATTATATTATATTATATTATATTATATTATATTATATTATATTATATTATATTATATTATATTATATTATATTATATTATATTATATTATATTATATTATATTATATTATATTATATTATTATATTATATTATATTATCCAGTTCTGATTATAATTCAGAATCTAGTTCAGATTCCGATTCTAGTTCAGATTTTAGTTCAGATTTTAGTGCAGATTCTATTTCAGATTCTAATCAAGATTCTAATTCAGATTCTAGTTCAGAATCTAGTTCAGATCTTTCTAAATCAGATTTTAGTTCAGCTTTTAATTCAGCTTCTTGTTCAGATTCTTATTCAGATTCTGGTTTAATTTCTAGTTCTGTTTCTAATTCAGACTTTAAATCAAATTCTAGAAAAAAAACTCTAGTTCAAATTGCAGTTCAGATTATGTTTTAGATTCTTCGAATTAAGATTTTAGTTCCGGTTTTAGTTCAGATTCTATTTCAAGTTTTACTTCAGATTCTTCTTCAGATTCTAGTTTAGATTTTAGTTCAGGTTTTAATGCAGATTCTAGATAAGATTTTAGTTCTGCTTCTAGTTCAGATTCTGATTCAGATATTAATTCAGTTTCCAATTCAGATTCTAATTCATTTCTAGTTGAGATTCTAGTTAAAATTCTAATTCAGCTTCTGCTTCAAATTATATTTCGGATTTTAGTTTATATTCTTATTATTATTTTATGTTAAACTGTAGATTCTAGTTTAGATATTGTTCTTGGTGCCTAAGTTTAGATAACTCTGATTTTGAAAATTTTACTCATTTTTTCTATATTAAAAAAAATTTCTATAATTAAAAGTGATAATATTTTCCACTTTAATAAAAATAATAATAATTATAATAATAAAAACAATAGAAATAATAATGATAAAAATAATAATAATAACAATAATAATAATAATAATAATAATAATAATAATAATAATAATAATAATAATAATAATAATAATAATAATAATAATATTAATATTAATATTAATATTAATAATTATAAATAAATAATTAAATAAATAAATAAATAAATAATAATGAAGTGTTGATAGAAAAGTGCAAAATATATTTGCTACTTTAAATCGTTATCTAGAAGATCTTGAGATTTAGTTAACAAGTCTTTTTAATTAGTTTTAAATTAAACATTTGTAAAATCTTGTTAAAATTTAAAAAAAAAATAATAACAATCTTGTAAAAATAACATGGCAACAAGGAAATTGAGTTAAACATATTAATTCAAGCTGAAATATAAAATTCCAATTACACAATTTTAAACTTAATTAAATGCATTTTCTCTTTAAGTGGCCTTTACCAAACAAATAACATTATTTTCTAATTACCACACTAAACTTTAGTTGTTTTTACATCCATTATTAACATTATTAACACTTTTTTTTTTGAAATTTTTTCTGGCTTTCTTGGTCGTTTTCTATTAATAATTATAATAATAATAATAATAATTATTATTATTATTATTATTATTATTATTATTATTATTATTATTATTATTATTATTATTATTATTATTATTATTATTATTAATCACTGGGAATTTTATGTTTTTGCAAATTAAATTTTTTTTATTTAAATTTAGTCGGTGACACCATCCTACAACGGTCGACATTTGTTTCGATTATGTGTCGCCGTTACAAAATTTAAATTCAAATTTGATTTTATTATTAATTTTTTTTCTGTTCTTTTTTTTTGTTTTTTCATTTTATTTTTTCTTGTAATAAATCATTATTTATTCTGTTTGGAAAACTTGTCAATGGATAAATCATACAAAATCTGTATAAAATATTTTGTTTTATTATTATTTTTTCTCTTTTATTTTTTCTCTTTTTTCATTATTATTATTATTATTATTATTATTATGCATGTAGTGAGGTTATGTTTTTTGCACTCGTATGCAATATTTTCTTTGTACAACAACTTTTCAAGAGGGAAATTTATGTCGAAAAGGGATTCCTAAAAAAGGGCCCAATTAAAAACCTTTGACAAAGTGTTACAAGACTTGTTATAAACATACAGTTCTTTAAATTTTATAAAGTAATTAACTTCTAACCGGTGCGGTTTGCTGCACAAAAATTCTCCTCCGTCTTATATCTCTAACGAAATTTCACAAATTACGAAATGTATGAAAAAAAGTTATTGGTATCAATAACTGAAAATTCTCTTCTTAGTAGTCCTTTCATTTGTATGGGGGATACGTCTCCCCTTGGCCTTTTGTCCAGTAAAACAGTTCCTTGAAAAAGTGATTTAGACCAAATTTCAGAACTTTCGCTTGTACAATTCTCTTCGATAAATAATATTTGCTCTGTATATGGGGTATATGGTACCTGGTCCAATCTGTCCTAAATTTTGTCCAGTAAAACAGTTCCTTGAAAAAGTGATTGGGACCAAAGAACTCTCGCTGTTACAATACTTTAGATATTTAATAATTAACATTTGCTTTGTATGGGGACAATTTCCCCCATGATCCTATCCGCCCTTCATTCTGTCCAAAAAAAAATTGTTATTTGAAAAATTAATTGGGGCCAAATTTGAAAATTCTCGGTGTAGTGGTTCTTTAAATATTCGATGAACAATTTTTGCCTTGTATGAGGGGTACCTCCCCTGGTCCTATCTAAATTTTTTTAATTTAAATTTTTCTATAAGTTCCTAAGAAACGAAAAAATAAACAAACACAGATTCATTTTTATATATATAGTTTCCTAAGGGATAAAGTTCTAGTTCAGTTCCAGTTTTAGTTCAGCTCTAGTTCAGTTCTAGTTCAGTTCTACTTGAGTTCCAGTTCAGTTCTAGTTCAGTTCTACTTGAGTTCCAGTTCAGTTCTTGTTCAGTTCTATTTCAGTTCAAGTTCGGATTCTACTTCTGAATTGTGTTCAGGTTCCAGGTCAGGATCTGATTAAACCTATATTAGAAGGGCCCCAAACTGTGCAAGCCTTGACATAATTTCCCGCTGGGTATTTTCTCTAACATACGAATGAATTGTGTACTTCTTTTTGGCGCTGGTTATGACTCTGAATTTAACTTATTTATTGGCTTCTTTCGGTTGCACATGTTAATGGTCAAAGACAAAAAATATTGCAGGCATACGATAAATATTATTATTATTATTAGGGAGGTTCAAGAAAACGATTTCCTGAAATTTGCTAGAAAAAAAATTAAAAAAGTTCTATAAAAGGAAAATTTACTGAAAAACTAAATTTATTGAAAATTTTCTGTAAAAAGAAAATTTAATGAAAATTTTCCTAAAAAAGAAAATTTAATGAAAATTTTCTGTAAAAAGAAAATTTAATGAAAATTTTCCTAAAAAAAGAAAACTCAACGAAAATTTTCTAAAAAAAAAAGAAAATGTAAAAAAAATTCTAAAAAAGAAAATTTAACGAAAATTTTCCTAAAAAAGAAAATTTATTATTTCTAAAAAAAAGAAAATTTAACGAAAATTTTCTAAAAAAAGAAAATTTAACGAAAATTTTCTAAAAAAAAGAAAATTTAACAAAAATTTTCTAAAAAAAAGAAAATTTAACGAAAATTTTCTAAAAAAAGAAAATTTAACGAAAATTTTCTAAAAAAAAAGAAAATTTAACGAAAATTTTCTAAAAGAAAGAAAATTTAACGAAAATTTTCTAAAAGAAAGAAAATTTAACGAAAATTTTCTAAAAGAAAGAAAATTTAACGAAAATTTTCTAAAAAAAAAGAAAGAAAATTTAACGAAAATTTTCTAAAAGAAAGAAAATTTAACGAAAATTTTCTAAAAGAAAGAAAATTTAACGAAAATTTTCTAAAAAAAGAAAATTTAACGAAAATTTTCTAAAAAAAGAAAATTTAACGAAAATTTTCTAAAAAAAGAAAATTTAACGAAAATTTTCTAAAAAAAGAAATTTTAACGAAAATTTTCTAAAAAAAGAAAATTTAACGAAATTTTCCTGAAAAAATAAAATTTAATGAAAATTTTCCTAAAAAAGAAAATTTAACGAAAATTTTCTAAAAAAAAAGAAAATTTAACGAAAAAAAATAAAATTTAACGAAAATTAATGAATATTTCGGAAGAACAAAATTAACAAAAATTTTCTAAGGAAAAATATTATTGATGGAATATTTGAACGAAAATAAAATTTTACGAAAGATTTCAAGAAAAATAAATTAATTAAAAATTAACGAATTTTTTTACGGAGAAATTTTAACGAAAATTTCTAAGGAAAAAAATTTTAACGAAATTTTATTATATTAAAAAAATTTAAACAAAAAATTAAAAAAAAAATCTTTAAAAAAGAAATTAAACGAAACTTTTTTTAACGAAATAATAAAAAATTTTGTAAAAAAATAAGGAAAACTTTTTTATAAAAAATTTAGCAATAATTTTAAATGAACTGAAATTTTTTGAAAAATAATAAAAATTTCTATAAAAGAAATTTGATGGAAATATTTTCCATAAAATTTTTTACTGACATTCTTAAGTGATACTTTCAATTTGGCGATCAGGAAGGATCGAAACAAATAGTAATCAGAAGAGTTAAGGCCTGGGCTATATGACGGAAGGACGGACTTAGTTATTATCTGAATATATCAGACTTTCGGATACATGAATTTATTTAATCAGAGACTAAAAATATTTCTAAATTATTATTAGACTTGGGATTCAGAAAGGGTAAAGTAACAAAAATTCTGTGAGGACAGAAAAACGGACATAGTTTTTATGTGAATAAATTTTCATATTTCGGATACTTGAATTTATTTATCGATAACTTTAGTCAAGATTTTTAAAAGAAAGATTTTCCTAAGTTCATATTGTAAAATTATCTAAACCGTTCGAAAAGGTTCCATAATTTTCACGGACAGACGGAAGGATGGATATAATTTTTATATGAATAAATTCGATTTTTTTTAATCTTGTACATAAGAATGTATTAATCGATAACTTCCATCATGACATTTAAATGGATTGAGAGACTAAAAATATTCCCAATTACTTGAAGACCTTCGGATTCGATAGAATAAGAGAAGAAGAGATAAAATTTTGATATATTTCGATTTCTTTTTGAATCCAGAAAAACTAATTTAGTAATTTCTATTACATCTTGAATGAAAATAGTTACATCCCTAATAAAAAAAACAATAATCTGAATAAGTAGATGAAATGAGAAAAATTTTAAAAAAGGTCAGACGGAAGGACGGACATAGTTTCTATGTGAATTAATTAAATTTTCTGGTATTGGATACATGAAATTATTATTTTGATATGTTTAGTCAAGATCTTTAAAAGAATTTGGGGTCTTAAGATATTCATCGCTAAATTATCTTTCGAAACTTTGGAAAAGATTTAAATAACTTTTGAGCAATTTTTAGGGAGAGATGGGAGTAAGGACTTAGTTATTATCTTAAGAGATAAGATTTTTGTGCTTTAATTACACGCATTTAATAAACAACAATTTTGTTTATAAACTTTAAAGTAGTTGAGGTCCTGAACATATTCCAAATCTTAATATTCTTAAATTATCTTAAAAGGATAAATAAACTAAATAAAATTTTAGGGACAGACGAACGGACATAGTTTTTATAAGATTTTCATTTTTATCATCCGGATAAGCTTGCATATATATATTTAGATCGTTTTAGTCTAGATTTATAAAGCAATTAAGGGACTAAAGATCTTCTGAAGTTTAGATTTTTTTCTTTTAAACAGAAAACAATTTTGAACAATTTTTTGGAACTGACAGACGGAAGGAGGGATATATTTTTTAAGGGAATCAATACGATTTCTAAATTTTGAATATATAAATTTTTAAATCGAAAGATCTTTTTATGATCCTTAGAAGAGTCTAAAGATCTTAGTAAGTTATTTGGGAATTATTTGGGTTTAGAAAGAGTTGGGAAAGAATTGTTATGTAAGGACAGACAGATGGACAAAATATTCACATATATAGATTTCGTTATAAATCGGAAAAGGCTTTTTTAATAAACTCCATTATAACTTGTTACCACCCTAATAAATTATACATGTATATGAGTTGTATGTGTGATTTTTCTTTTCAATATAAAAAAAAAAGTTTATTTTATTTAAACGTAAACTTTACATTTAGACTTACAACAAATATAGTTACAAACATACATACATACATACATACATACATACATACATACATACATACATACATACATATATATTATACATATAAGTATATTTATGTATTATATAGTACGTACTTACCGATAACTCTTGACGTTGTAAATTTGCTGTTAATCCAACATGTAGCAGACATAGAGACGAAACAACACAAAAAACACTTCTTAGGATCATAATGTCGTGTAATGGAGTTAAATGCACACAAAAAACAAATCCAATAATCTTATAAATTGTGGTTAAAAAAAAAAAGAATAAAGTGGTAAGCGGCGGGTAGCAGCAGCAGTAACACTTGAACACCAGGTTTTATTTTATTTTATTTTATTTTATTTTATTTTATTAAAAAAAGGATTATTTTTTATTTTTTTATTTTCTTTTTTTAAATAATTTATTTTTAAAACTAAATTTTTTTAATGAGTTATCGCTTATTTTTTAATTGTTATTAACTTGATGTAACATTTTCCATTTGGATTTAATTAAAATCATGATTTTTCGCGGGGATTTTTTTTATTTTGATGTTTAAATAATTTTGAAAATTATTAAAAAAAAACAAATTTCTTAAATTAAATAAGAAAATAATTATAATTTATATTTATTTATTATTATTTTATAAAATTTTTAATTAAATAATTTAATTAAAAAAATAAGCTTTTTTTCAAACACAATTTTCTTTTCAAAATCTTAAAACAACGTGAGAGAGAGAGCAGAAAAGACGCGCTTAGAGTGTGAAGTTAACAACGATTGAAACGCAACTGAGTTGAAATAAAAATCCAAAGACCCAACCTTGGCTAAAATCATATACAATAACAGCGATCGATGATTTGATCGTACGAATGAATACAATTCGTTCCTTCTTGCTTTTGCGTTTTTCTTGGGTTTTTATCTGTTAGATGCAGACAAAAACCAAAAAAACAAAAAGAAAACGACCATAACGCACTAACAACAACAACAATGTTATAAATTATATATATACAAAACTCAAATGTCGTCTCCAAGTCTGTCTGTCTAACTTGGCTGTCCGTCCGTCTGCTTTAATGTTTTTAAAGCCTCAGAAAAACCTTCTTGCACTCGTTGCACTTAAAGACGTTTACTTATGCTCGTCAGACCCCTTTGCATTATTATAAGACCATAAGACTGTTTGTTTGTCGAGTATAATAGAAGCAACCATAGAAGACAGCCCGTCTAAAGCATGTCGCCACTATGTCTACCGTGTCTCGCATATCTTATCTTTGTTGTCTGTAAACCAAAATTAAAAAAATAAAAAAAAAAACATAAAATAAAATAAGAAAACCACTACATTAACATTTCTTTTATGAACCCATACATTGATCATTGCTTGACCAGCCCAAAGTAAATGCTTTAACTCTCCAAATGTTGAATACATTACAAACCCTCCCATTATTATCAAGAGAAGAGGGGAATCTCTTTATGAAAAAAGCAAAATTTGGTAAAAGAGGAAAAAATAAAACAAAAACGAGTAAATCAAAGAGAGAAATATGAACAACAACAACAACAACAATAAAAAAATCGGTTGCCATTGCCATGTGAATCCAATAAAGAAAAATATATCCATCTGTGCAATAATTCAAATTGTTACACTATTTCCCAGAGATGGATAAAATAGGGAGCACAAATCATCTCATCAAGATATTATGGATCTCATGTATGGATATTAGATTGATATAGAATAAATAAGAAGAATTCTTATTGCTTTTTGGATGAATCCAATGGGGATGGTACGACTACACTGGGTCTCCAGACCATAATATGATCCTACAAACGGAGCTAAATTGATTTGGCATACAGAGATCATTACACCTTTACCGACAGTCAAAGGGCAAACCGCTCGTTAGAATCCAAGGATACGATTTTAAGGACTGTCCTAGATTGCAATGAGGCTGTAAACGATGAACTTGGCAAGTAAAATGGAACACATCACCTGGGTACCTGGCCATAAAGGGGAATGATCGAAAATGTATAGTGAGATAAATTGGCTAACGAGTCTTGATGCCATTGGGAGCCAGTAGTGGATGGCAGTGTTACGCAGAACTATGTGGAACACTGTTAATGTTGGTAGAATTAAGGGATAAGGATACTATGTGGTGACCTTATCCCTTATACCTGACAATTTACAGAAAAGCGAGCTTAGTAGGTTAATGGGAGTCAGATACTGCACATTCCACAATATGGAAACATGGCAACGTATGCTGTGCATATAGGGAAGACATGGATACTTTAGAACATTATCTAGGTCACTGTTCAGCCTTTGCAAACCCAGAGATTCCAAAAATTTCATGAGAGCCACTTGACAAAGAATGTATTTAAGGAATTTCGTATGTGACACGTAATTTCTTAAGTTACTAATCGTTGGATCCGTTTCTTTTCCATGCGGTGAGCGCACCATAAGCCAATATAGTGGCCTAGGTATATGCCAAATGGCATGGGAGAAACTTTCTTGTTAATGATGGTTTGCGCGATTCAAAAGTATTGATTGCGATACAACATGAAGAGAGTCCCGTCAAACCAAAAGTTTAGAAACTGAAAGCATTAGATACACGATAAAAATGATTAGTCAAGCTGCCAAATCAGCGGTGACAATGAATATTAACGAGAGTTTGTATTATGAGCTGTAGGATAAGGGACAGAGGGCCAAAGGCGACCGGCAGCAAAAAAGTTGGAAGAGAGCAATCAAAAAAAAAAAAACTTTTAGAGTATTCGATCTGTCATGAGACAATAATCTTCCATCATGAAAACTCGTACCTTAACCCTTCTGGAAAGATCAAAAGAGTGTTTGTGTTGTGAACTGTTGGATTCGAGGCAGAGATACAGAGAGCGATAAGAATTGTACAGTTGGAAAATAATATGGGAAAATTGCACTTTATAGTCCAGACTTTAACCTTTCTGATTTGTTTAGATATTGGAACACGCCTCACATTTGGGTATTTAAAATTGGTCTAGTACAAACTCTACTTCAATACCACAGGAATTGTTTTGGCACCGAGTCCATATACTAATAGATTGATGTAAAAAAAATATACTCATTATTGGAAGACGAATTTTTCCTCGTTATCTCATCTTTCTTTTCGTTACCAAAGCGATCTTTAATGTCCCATAATTGGAAGATGATACTTAATTTGTTATATCTTCTATCAGTTCTTAACGAAAGTGATGCTAATGTCAGGGAGATGATGTCTCCTTTTTGCAGGTTTTGCAGAGTTGTTCTTTGAAATAGACTGACAATTATCCGGTGTAAATGGAACCATTTGCGTTCTAAAATTTCAAAATTTAATTATTTAAAGTTTTGCGAATCACATTGATTTCTTACAAATGGATCTCTTCCTATTTGGAATCCTAATTCTTTTGGAGTTCACATTGGAAGAATTTTGTAACGGACCAAATGTTACCGAATGCAGTTTAATAATCATTATTAGGAAAACATTACACATCGATTTTAAATACAAAAAGAGATTTTAAAATAGAGGAACTTGGACGGATATAGGAGCTACATTTTTTATTTATATAAAATTCTTAAATGAATGAAAATCTGCCATCCATTCCTATAAAAGATTAAGTCAATGAAGAAGAAGTTGGTCACAGTGTTGAATTAAGGTCAATTGAAATTGGAGATTCATTAAAAATTGACGAAAATCTTACATTTTGCATTAGTTTCGCTGGAAAATATTATATTTAACCGATATACCCCTTCATCAGGAACTACTTAATCCAAAAAATAATTAGACTGCGACCAATATAACTGATCATCATCATAAAGAAGAAATTTTCTTTGGAAACAGTGTGTGATCTTTTCAGGTGTGTATTGCGCTGCTTGATTTTAACATGTGGATGACAAAAAAAGGCAGGGAGTATTATATACTTAATACACACTCTTACACACATAATAATCATACCAAAATCCAACATACAAAAACATACTTCAAATGCAACAAAAGAATAACGACAACAAAATCAAAAAAAGAACATTATCTTTCTTTGTATCTCTTAAGTGTTTGTTGCATTCAACGATCGCGCTCAGTGTACACTACACATACACATATACACAGATACACAAAATCATATATATACCCTGCAAACATTTCTTGTTGCGGATGTGGCTAAGAAGAGTCTTCTAGAAGTTGAAATTCATCGGGGAAGAAATCTTCAAAGTATCAATAAACAACTGTTCTTTATCAAAGTGGCTTCCAGACAACTCTAAGAAGTCACTTTTGGAAGTGCCTCAGAAGTCACTTGTAAGAATCTTCTGTAAGTGCCTTAAATGAGACTTCAAAGAAACTTTCAGAAGGCAAAATATTACAGAACTACCAAAATTCAATGTTGAAAAACAGGATCAGGTAACTGTTATTGTTGCTTTTTATTATTATGTGATGTATTTTTTTTTGTAAATCATTTACTATCTTCCGAATAACTTCTGGAAGAGACTTCCTCATCAACTCCGAAAAGATCAATTGGCGATTTTGTTTTTTTTTTTTTTATTTTGTTTTTGTAAATCATCTACTATCTTCTAAACAACTTCTGGAAGAGACTTCCTTATCAACTTCTGGAAGAGACTTCCTTATCAACTCGGAGAAGATCAAGTGGTGATTGTAATGTATTTTGTTCTTGTAAATCATTTACTATATTCCGAATAACTTTTGGAAGAGACTTCCTTATCAAGTCCAAGAAGATCAAGTGGCGATTGTAATGTATTTTGTTTTTGTAAATCATCTACTATCTTCTAAACAACTTATGGAGGATACTGCCTTATCTACTACGAGAAGATCCAATGGCGATTGTAATGTATATTGTTTTTGTATATAATCTACTATCTGGAGAGACTTCCATATCTATTCCGAGAAGATAAAGTGGCGATTGTAATGTATTTTGTTTTTGTAAATCATTTACTATATTCCGAATAACTTTTGGAAGAGACTTCCATATCTACTCCGAGAAGATAAAGTGGCGATTGTAATGTATTTTGTTTTTGTAAATCATTTACTATCTTCTAAACAACTTCTGCAAGATAAGATCGGATAAGATCAAAAACGTATTTTATTTCTGGAAATTGTCTACTATCTTCTGAAGAACTTCTTAAAGATGCTTCCAAGAAGTTAAAGTAGCAATAAGTAATGTATTTTGTTTTTGTAAATCTGCATAAATCTTCTTACAACCTTCCTGAAGTGAATCCGCGACAATTTTAACACTCAAATGTTTGATGGGTATTAACTTTGTCCAAAATAAAATAACTCTAGAGAAAAAAAGAGTTTAAAGAAAATAAGAACAAAACAAAATAAGTGAAAAATAAAAGTAAAAAAAGGTTAAAACATACAACAGCCGCCTTCAACATTTTGTTGTTGTTGTTGGCCAACGGGCCAAGTAACAACAACCAAAACGAAATTTATATAAAATAAGAAAAGAAGGCTTGAGAACCTGAATTGAAAATATTTATTTTAAATAAAAAAAACCCACAAAATGAAAAAAATACATCTCATACTCGTATGAATATTAAGTCAGTTATTCAGTCAGTCAGTCCGTCAGTCTGTCATACTTCTATAGTTTATGTTGCTCCGACTTACTTTACTTCATACGAGAAGTTTATTCGTTATTAGTTTTTTAAATCGTTCTCTTCGTTCCTAAATTATTTTTTCGGATTTTTCTCTACTTTGAATTCTGGGTTGTACGAGAGCATTTTGAAAATACCGACAAGCGATCAGCCAGTGAAGCATACAACGGATTGAATCGTTGTCGTTGCAGATATTTTAACCAGCTGTATGGTTTGATTTAACTCTTGAGAGCCTTCCAATACAAGTGCATTAATGTATTTCTTTTTTTCTCTTTGTTTTTGTTTTTGGTTTTTATTAATTTGATGATGTTGAAAATATTTTTACCGGCCGGTAGTTAATAAATAGGAGGGTTGGGTGAGAAGTTATTGAAAGAAGTGAATGAAAATCAAAGAAAAAAGCAAAGAAAGGAAATAGAGCAAAAGGGAAAAAATATAGAAGATAGAGGTGATAGAAGATGGGACATACTCCATCTGCTGATAGGGAAGATAGATCAGATAAATAATATATAGTTGATATATATTAGCTAGAACAGATTGCGTACATGGAGTTAATTGAGAAGTTGGAGTAAATGAGCAGAATGACAAGTTAGAGCAGATACCGATAAGTTAAAGAAGACAGGGCAGATGTAGAAGATAGATAAGTAGATGGAGCAAAAAGAGAGTAAATAAAGCAAAAGGAACAGATAGAGAAGATGGAGCTGATAGAGTTAGATCAGATAGAGTATATAGAACAGATGGAGAAGATGACCAGAAAGAAACAGAAGATTGAGCAGATAGAGAAGATGTGATAGATAGAGCAGATAGAGAAAATACAGCTGATAGAGCTGATGCAGAAGCATAGAGTAGATAGTGCAGATAGAGAAGATAGAGCAGATAGAGTAAATAGAGCAAATGGAGAAGAAAAAGTACAGAGAGAAAGTAAACGAGCAAACACAGAAGATAGAGCAAATAGAGTGGATAGAGCAGATGGGGAAGATATAGTGGATAGTGCAGATATAGTGAAGATGGATCAAATAGAGAAGATGGAGCAGATAGAGTAGAGGAAATAGTCATAACCGGTAGAGCAGATAGGCCAATTAAAGTATAAAGAGCAGATAGTGATGAAAACGAAAATAGAGAGAGTTCATTAAGTGTATAGAGTAGAGAGAGCAGATAGAGGAGTTAGATCAGATAGAGTAAATAGAAAAGATTAAGTAGATTACCAAATTGGGAAGATAAAGAAGATAGAGAAGACAGAGCAAGAGGAAGTAAAGAGGTAAATACAGAAGATAAAGTAGATAGAGAAAAAAGAGTAGAAGGTGCAGTTGGAGAAGATAGAGTGGATAGTACAGATAGAGCAAATAGAGTGGATAGAGCAGATGGGGAAGATAGAGTGGATAGTGCAGATAGAATAGATAGTGAAGATGGATCAAATAGAGAAGATGGAGCAAATAAAGAAGATAGAGCAAATAGAGTAGAGGAAATAGTGATAACCGGTAGAGCAGATAGGCCAATTAAAGTATAAAGAGCAGATAGTGATGATAGCGAAAATAGAGAGAGTTCACAAAGTATATAGAGTAGAGAGAGCATATAGAGATGCCAGATTAAATAGAGTAAATAGAAAAGATTAAGTAGATTACCAAATTGGGAAGATAGAGAAGACAGAGCAAGAGGAAATAAGGAAGCAAATACAGAAGATAGAGCAGATAGAGAAAATAGAGAAGATGGAACAGATAGAGCAAATGGGAAAGATAGAAAGTGCAGATAGAGCAGATCAGATAGAGATGATACAGTGGAGCAAATAGGGATAGCTGATAGAGCAAATAAGGCAATTAGAGTATAAAGAGCAGGTAGTGAAGATAACAGAAATTGAGAGAGTTCATGTTCATACTGAAGATAACTGTTACATTATATATAAACATAACTATGGAACTAAGACTACAAAAAATTTAGAAGTATGATAGGACTCTTAGCACCCGCTCTGGACGATATTCCATTCAAATAATTATGCATGTCTTCTAAAAATTCCAAAAAAAAACTTCTAAAACCAACCTACGCAATACTTTGTTGCATTTATGTATGTACGTCTGTCTTGAAATGCACCTTTTTTTCCTCGTGTGTGTGTGTGTGAGTGTGTTTGTATGTATGTGTATGTTGTCCTTAAGGCATATGGATGGCATGTCCAATGATTTATTGTTATTGTGATGGCAAGCGTAGAATTGAAATGGGCTCTGTTCTGTGCTATATTCACTTCTGCCAAGATCTTCTAGTCGGTACTTTTTATTTCCATTTTATTTTTTCCTTTTTGTATTCTTCTTTGTTTTCGTGTTCTTGTTGAAAAACTTTACTTCGTTTGTCATTAAGAAAAGCAAAAGAAATACATTCAAGTGTAATTGGCGATAGGTCAGTCTGAACAGACGTTAAGATACTTTTTTTTTGTTAACTTCTACATATAAATGTTAAGTATTTAAAGGTGTTTGTGTGTACCGATCGTAACGATCTCTGGAATACTATAAGAAAAGAAGAAACAGGCATAAAAAGGAATTGAAATACATAAATGTTGTTCATTTTTGTTTTTTTTTGTGTTTGCTTTTGCTTCTTTCAGACCAGACTGTATGACGCCAAATTCATATACGGGTTTTGAAAAAGAATAAAAAAAGAAACAACAACAACAACCAAACACTTTTCCATTCTTTTCTCAACCTTAATGTTTTCCTTTTTTGAGTTAGCGACAAATGCTGAATTAAGCTTTGAATGGGAAAAAAGGGTTTTAGAAATCATACGATGTGTTTCTTTCTTTCTTTCTTGTTTTTTTTTTGCATTTAAAATTTTTATATGTTTATGATCGGTTAAGTGATTAGGGTTTCTCTTTTGGGGGAATGTAATATTTTTTTACAGTCCGATAGATTGAGCAGGGAGAGAGAGAGAGAGAGTAAACAAAGAAGATAGAGCATAAACAGTTTCTTGAGCAAATGGCGCGTAGAGAGACAATAAAGCTGATAGAGAATAAAGATGATAAAGATGATAGAGAATATAGATTAAAGTAGAGTAAATAAAGCTTAAACTTCTCTATTTGCTCTTTTGTATCTACTCCCTCTTTGTGATTTTATTATCTCCATCTGCAGATAATCTGCTCTACATTCTTATCTATATTTGCTCTAATCGTTCCACCTGCTCTATTCGTATTTGCTCTACGTATTTCATATATATTTTTTATATTTACTTGAAATAATCTATTTGTACTATCTGGTCCGACTTCTCTACCTGTTCTGTCTGTTCTATAAGCTCTATCTACTATGTATACTCAACTAGAACTGAAATAGAATTCAACTGAACTGGAACTAAACCAGAATTGAAACGACTGGATTAGAACTGGACTGGAACTGAACTGGAACTGAACTAAAACTGAACTAGAACTAACCTTAATCGACTGGATTAGTACTGGACTAAAGCTGAACTGGAACTGGATTATAACTCAACTAGATCTGAACTAGTACTGGACTAGAATTGAATTAAAACTGGACTAAAACTAACCTTAAACGACTGGATTAAAACTGGACTAAAACTGAATTGGATTTAAACTCAACTAGATCTGAACTAGAACTAAACTGAAATAGAACTAACCTTAAACGACTGGTCTAGAACTGGACTAGAATTGAACTAAAACTGAACTAGAACTAAACCAAAATTGAACTAGAACTAAACCAAAATTGAACTAGAACTAACCTTAAACGACTGGATTAGAACTGGACTAAAACTGAACCAGAACTGGATTAGAACATCTGAACTAGAACTGGACTAGAATTGAATTAAAACTGAACTAAAACTGAACTAGAACTAAACTGAAATAGAACTAACCTTAAACGACTGGTGTAGAACTGGACTAGAATTGAACTTAAACTGAACTAGAAGTGAACTAGAACTGAACTAGATCTGAAATATAACTGCACTAAACTGAACTAAAAAGGAATTAGAACTTAACTAGAACTGAACTGAAACTCACTTGTTCACTTTAAATTAAAATTTTCACTGAAATTTAAAATTTTCACTTAAATTTTTAATTTTTACTAAAAATTTAAATTTTCACTAAAAATTTAAATTTTCACTAAAATTTTTAATTTTTACTAAAAATTTAAATTTTCACTAAAAATTTAAATTTTCACTAAAAATTTAAATTTTCACTAAAAATTTAAATTTTCACTAAAAATTTAAATTTTCACTAAAAATTTAAATTTTCACTAAAAATTTACAGTTTTTCCAGTAATTAAAATTTCACCAAAAATTTGCTTTTCAATTAGAATTTGAATATTAATTAAAAATCAAAAAATATCTACTCTGTCTTCTCAATCTTCTCTTTGACTTCTGTTTGCTCCAGTTGCTCTCTCTTCTCTATCTTCACCATTTGCTCTCTCTTCTCTATCTTCCTTGTCATCTCTAACAGCATTATTTGCTTTAATTGTCTTTTAAAATGCTGTCCTGTCCCACTGTTCTAAAAGCCATCAAAAATCAAAAAGTATCTACTCTGTCCTCTCAATCTTCTCTTTGACTTCTGTTTGCTCCAGTTGCTCTCTCTTCTCTATCTTCACCATTTGCTCTCTCTTCTCTATCTTCCTTGTCATCTCTAACAGCATTATTTGCTTTAATTGTCTTTTAAAATGCTGTCCTGTCCCACTGTTCTAAAAGCCATCAAAAATCAAAAAATATCTACTCTGTCTTCTCAATCTTCTCTTTGACTTCTGTTTGCTCCAGTTGCTCTCTCTTCTCTATCTTCACCATTTGCTCTCTCTTCTCTACCTGCATTGTCTTCTCTATCTTCACCATTTGCTCTCTCTTCTCTATCTTCCTTGTATTCTCTAACAGCATTATTTGCTTTAATTGTCTTTTAAAATGCTGTCCTGTCCCACTGTTCTAAAAGCCATCACAGTTGACTTCCAATATAAATTAAATCTCACTTTCGAAACTGCAAACAAACAAAGAGACAGACAAACAGACAGACAGACATCTCACAATTTTTTTTGTTTTTGTTTTAATTAATTTAAAGTCACTCTTCAACAAATTCAATAAAAAAAAAAAACAAATAAGAATGCCGAATCTTCAATACCCTCCAACACAAATGCATGTGAAGTTAATACGTTATGTTATGTATTTGTACACTCACACATACACTCACAAAAGTATATTATAAATAACTGTTTCTCTTGAATACAACACTGAAACACTTAATGAGTCATAAAATAAATTATATTTTCGGTTATAACTTATTTTATACTGAACCGATATTGATAATCGATTTGGAATGATAATAAAGTTTATATAACTTAGAATTATGACAGAAATTCATTCTAATTTCTCGATTTATATTTGACATTTTTACGATAGTTCTTCACTTTATCATAGAGGTTTGCCTCAGATATCGGTTTATATCTCTTCATATACTGAAACGATTTTGCAGGTTTTAAGTAGCAAACTTCTCAGGTCTATAACAAATACTGAGGACTTTGACTTAGGACTATAAAAAGTATTCAATGAGCTCAATCAATTATTGTGGATTTGACGTCCCTACAACAGACAACGGTTAGACAGACTGAGAGACGGACATAGCTAAATCGAATCGTTTGAGACAATTCCCTCTTAGCATTACACACGGAATGACAAAGTTAATATACCCTCTTCTCTACTCGTGGTGGTGTAGGGTATCATCATAATCATTTAATTTGTTAATTGAATATGTCTTCTTCTTCTTCTTCCACTTAATTGTTAAAAACATTTTTATGTTTTAGAAAATAAGAAAAATAAATAACTGTTTAATTAATTTATTTATTGCAAATAAAACACAAACGAACGAAACTGACAAGTGAATAGTTGGCTGTCCGTCCGTCCGCCTGCCTGTCTGCCTAACTTGTCTTGTCTCTTGTCACTTTTTTTTAAGTTTAAGTTAAAATAATTAAATTTCAACACAAAACTCTACAATTTTGAGACAATAAATGAAGAAGAAAAGATTTCAATTTTTGTTTTTTTTTTTAATTCAGAATTTATTTTAAAAGATTTAATTTTTATGAAAATTTTTGAAGAAAAAAATTTAAAAAAAATGACAAAAAAAAAATAAAATAAATTTTAATTGCTTAATTATCAGTTTCAATGGATGATGATTTTAAATCAAAAATGTACGAAAGAAAAAAATATTCGAAATCGAAACCACTGGCGCCATTAAAACAAAAAAAGCAAACAAATCGTAAAACATTCAAATCAGACAGATTTTGCTTCTGATATGAATTATTAAGTTTATTAGTTTATTTATTTATTTATTTATTTATTTATTTATTAGTTAATTTATTTATTTATTTATTTATTTATTTATTTATTTATTTATTTATTTATTTATTGATATAAATTTTTATTTTCGAATAATTTTAACATTTCTTTTTCTAAAACCGATTTTATGTTTTTAATCAGAATTTTCAAAATCAGAAAATACCACGCGAAAATGTTAAAAGTGATAAAAATATCAAGGGACGAGTTCAGTTCAAAAACATTAATCAAAATTATATTTTCTACAAATCAGGTCAGAGGTCATTATTTTAAAAACGCCTTCAAATCGTATGTTAATAATTTGAGAATTTAAATTATTTTAAAATATATTTTTAATTCGCAGAATATTCATGTTATTTAATATGAAAATTATGAAATTTATTAGAAGAAAGTGGTAAATTTAAGGAATGAGACCGGAAAAACATGTACAATCTTTTAAGGTTCATAAAAAATTTGAATTCAATTGGAACAGATAGAAATTAAGCAGAAATGAACTAGAATCTTAACTAAAATCTGAACTCGATACTGAACTCGAACTATAACTGAACTGGAATTGAACTTAAATCTGAATTTGAATCTGAATTTGAATCTGAACTAGAACTGAACTCGAACTAAACTTCAATTAAACTCGAACTAAACTCGAACTGAACTCGAACTGAACTCGAACTGAACTCGAACTGAACACGAACTGAACTTGAACTGAACTTCAATTGAACTAGAACTGAACTAGAACTGAACTCAAACTGAAGTCGAACTGAACTCGAACTGAACTCGAACTGAACTCGAACTGAACTAGAACTGAACTCGAACTGAATGCGAACTGAAGTCGAATTAGAATTGAACTAAAATCTGAATTAGAATCTGAACTAGAACTGAACTCGAACTGAACAAAAAC
Organism: Cochliomyia hominivorax; assembly: GCA_004302925.2. Lineage (NCBI taxonomy): Eukaryota > Metazoa > Arthropoda > Insecta > Diptera > Calliphoridae > Cochliomyia > Cochliomyia hominivorax. Next base: position 75,477,448 of record PYHX02000494.1, on the reverse strand, counting down.
TGAACTCGAATTGAACTAGAACTGAATTCAAACTGAAGTCGAACTGAACTCGAACTGAACTAGAACTGAAATAGAACTGAACTCAAACTGAAGTCGAACTGAACTCGAACTGAACTAGAACTGAATTCGAACTGAACTTCAATTGAACTTGAACTGAACTCGAACTGAACTCGAACTAAACTCGAACTGAACTCGAACTGAACACGAACTGAACTCCAATTGAACTTAAACTGAACTCGAACTGAACTAGAACTGAATGCGAACTGAACACGAACTGAACTTGAACTGAACTTGAACTGAACTCGAACTGAACAAGAACTGAACTCCAATTGAACTTGAACTCGAACTGAACTCGAATTGAACTAGAACTGAACTCGAACTGAACAAAAACTGAGCTCCAATTGAACTTAAACTGAACTCGAACTGAACTAGAACTGAACTCGAACTGAATGCGAACTGAACACGAACTGAACTTGAACTGAACTCGAACTGAATGCGAACTGAACACGAACTGAACTTGAACTGAACTCGAACTGAACAAGTACTGAACTCGAACTGAACTCGAACTGAACAAGAACTGAACTCGAACTGAACTCGAACTGAACGTGAACTGAACTCGAACTGAACTCGAACTGAACGCGAACTGAACTCGAACTGAACTCGAACTGAACTCGAACTGAACTCGAACTGAACTCGAACTGAACTCGAACTGAACTAGAACTGAACTCGAACTGAACAAAACTGAACTCCAATTGAACTTGAACTGAACTCGAACTGAACTACAACTGAAGTCGAACTGAACTCGAATTGAACTCGAAGTAAACTCCAACTCAACTCAAACAGAACTAGAACTGAACTCCTCTAACTGAACTAAAATCTGATTTCGAACCGAACAAGATCTGAACTAAAACTGAATTAGAACTGAATTAGAATCTCAAATCGAATCTGAATTGACACTAATATTTCAAATTTTCATAAAAAATTATAATTTTTATAAAAAATTCTCAAAAAAGAAAAATAAATAAATAAATTTTCACTCAAAATTTAGTTTTCGCAAATTTCCATTTGAACTAAAAAACAAGTTTTTCAAAAAAAAAAAAAAAAAAATTTAAATTTTATCTAAATATTCCAAATTTTGAATTAATACTGGATTTTTTTATTTATTTAAAATCAATTTTCACCAAAAATCAATTTTCTAAAAAAAAATTCTAAATTCAATATTTTCTCCAAAAATTATATTTCCGATTTCAAGTTCTTCTAAAAGATTTCTAAGAATGGAACAGATTCAAAATAAAAACTGAATTAAGAAAATCGTATTCATTTTGAAGAAGACCAACAAAAACATAAATACGGCAAAACAAGAAAAAAGCGTTAAAATGTGAAAAACTTTATCAAACTTTTCTTAGAAACTTAATTTTAAAATTCAACTTTTTTAATAACTAAATTGACAACACTTGAAAACAAGTGTTATATGGTAAAGGAAACGGATATGAACAGGATTTGTTTATGTTTTTTTACCAGAGTTGTATTTTATCTTTGTGAACATTCAAGTTGAAAAAATATTTAATTGTTTTTGAAAATTATTAAAAAATATAAATTTTAAGCAAAAAATCTGAATTCATAATTAGAATTTTTTATTTTTATTATTATTTCTTATCAATTGTCTTTTTGTTTAAGCAAAAATATTCACACACACACACTCACACTCACTTCACTTAGAAAAACTAAACGCTTTTTAAATTTAACGCTGACGTTGTACTATTTTTAGCAAAAGAAAAAAACATTAAAATTATTTAACAAAAAAATCATTCAGGAAACACACGCATTAATTAGTTGACAAGAACTTTAATTATTAATATTTTTTTAAATAAATTTTAATTACATTTTGTTTGATTTTTTTCATAAATTTCTTATTTTTTTATAAACAATTTTATTGCTTTAATTAAAAAAGCGTAAATTTTAAACGTTTTTTTTTTTTTTTGTTGCTGTTTTTTCGTTTTTCGGGGCGGACAACCTTTCACGTTTGCGTCTATATTTAGACTGATTGCAAGTCTACGTTTTTGTCAAACAAAAGCTTTAAAATAAAAATAAAACAAAAAGAAGTAAGAAAGCTAATATTCGGCTAAGTCGAATCTTCAATACCCTCCACCATAAAATTCGAAATTTTGCAAGTCATGACATTTTTGAAAATGAAAATCATGCAAAGGAGATTTTTTCAAATCCCCCTAAACCCTGTCCGTTCTAAAATTTTCCAATAAAATCGTTTCATAGGAAAGTGATAAAATTTAAGAATTCAAGGTGAAATAGTTCTTTTCACATCTTCTGTTTTACGGGAAATTTATTGGGTCTACATTAATGAATTCTACCTGCAAAGGTACCATGGTCCTATCTGTCCTCTTTCTTTACGAAAAATTGGAAAATATTTTGCCCAGTTAAACAGTTCCAAGAGAAAGTAATTGATATTAAATCTTAGTACCCTCTTTAGATATCCGATAATCAATATTTGCTTTGTATGTTGGCTACCTCTCCCCATGATCCTATCCATCCGAAATTTTGTCCACTAAAACTATTTTTCTTGAGAAATTGATTTGGAACACAATTTTACAATTCTTGCTGTTTTTTAGATGTTCTATAATCAACATTTGCTTTGTTTTGGGCATACCCCTCCCCTTAGTTTTACCCTTCCTACATGCGGTTCAGTAAAATAGATACTTGAGAAAGTGTGTGAGACCAAATGTTGGAACTCTCGCTGTTATAGTCCTTAAGATATTCAATAATCAATATTTGCTTTGCATGGGGGTACACCTACCCCTGGTCCTATCCGTCCTACATTTTAACCACGAAAGCAGTTCATTGAGGAAATGATTAAGAGCAAATCTGAGAACTCTCACTGTTATAGTAATTTAAATACTCGATAATCAACACTTGCTTCGTATGGGGGAATATCACTCCTCTGGTCCTAGCGAAATTTTTATAGCTCATGTTACTTTCGGATATAATCATTCTATGTTTAGCTGTCTTTAACTCACAAAAAAAAAACAAGCCGTCAACCAAACACACATAAAGATTTAAGCGTTTAAAATGAATGTTTTAGGGGGGTTACATGGGAGCTACAAGAAATAATAGACCGACCTTAAATAATTCTTTTTTTTAATTTGACAATATGTTTAAATCTGTGGAATTTATAGCCTTTAAAGTGATATTCAGAGAGGACCTATGATATGCAATGGACTGAACCCTTTTTTGATTATTATAAAATTTTTTATTGTAAAATTTTGTTAATATCGCTTTAAGACTTTTATGAGTTTAAGGTATCATTCGGGTTGGACCAAGCATGGCTTTGTTCTTGAACCAAAATACAGGCACTAAAATTGCAATCTAGATTATGTTCACAAGGTTTACATGGACTGCCAGCCGAACGGACCGACAGAAGGATGATTAAATTGACTTAGAAAATGATTCTGTGTATGTTACAAACAACAGCACAAACGCATTATGGCGGTGTAGGGTATAAAAAAATTACAATAACAAAAACTTAATAAAAAAAATAAAAGAAAACTACAACAACAATAACATTTTGATCATAATCACACATTTTCAATAAAATATAAATTTATTTTTATTTATTATTTATCTTTTATTAGAATCAATTTTTTGTTTTATTTAAAATTTAAAAAATATATTTAAATTTCTATTACTGTACTGCTGTCACTCTCTCTCTCTCTGTTGTTTAAGCTTTTCTTTAATGCAAGAGAGAATGATAGTGAGCATTTTTTTCAATACACAAGAGCTTAACTGTAAAAATTTTGCCGGTCTCTCTGTTATTGTTATTGTTTGTTGTTATTTTTTGTTTAGTTTTTTTAGTATTTTTTTTGTTTAAATTGTTAAAATTATAAATAATTTATTATTTATTCATTTTATCTCTCGTTAATGGATTTTTATTTTTATTTTGTTTAATTATTTGTCATTAATGATTCATTAAACAATAACAATTACAAAGAATTAAAACAGTTAAATAAAAAAGTGATTGCATAGACATTTTTATAGCGAATATGGGGAAAGAGAATAAATAGTTGGCCCAGATAAAACTTAATAAATAAAATAAATAAATTTGGAAATAATTATAAGAATAGAAGAACTAAAATGTATATTTGATCCATTATCGCAACCCCAAATTTCGCACTTAGCAAATGTAAATAAAAGAAGCATGAAATCATTAAACTTACAATTAAAATATAATTACAATTATTATTATTATTATTATTATTATTAAATATTATTAATATTATTAATATTATTATTGTTATTGTTATTATTATTATTATTATTATTATTATTATTATTATTATTATTATTATTTAATATTATTAATATTATTAATATTATTATTGTTATTGTTATTATTATTATTATTATTATTATTATTATTATTATTATTATTACAATTTACAAAAAAATATGTTGGTAGTTTTAATCCCTGGTAAATGAAATCTTTAACCTTTTTCGGAAACCCTTCCATTATCGTTTTCATAGGGCTTACTTTCGTTTAAAATCTGCTTCTATTTGTGCCCTTCAATTCTCTTTTAACAAGAGCCCAATATTGGCCTTAGCTTCGGGCAGTTTCGTGGATTCACCTCTCCTAATCCAAATATCACATTATTGTTCTTGTACCACTAAAGGGCGTAAACAGGCGCAGCGAAAGAAATAAGTGGACACATTATGAAGTCTTATGAATGGAAGCCCGTTGTAACAAATTATTGGCTTCTTTTGTCGTAACTGCATATTGCTTATCAAACCAAGAACCATTTGGGAAATTTTTACAGGGAATTTGCGAAAATCTGCCAGAACATGCGTTTCTTCATTTATTACTTGACTTTAAACATTTTAGCAGCGTTCTTGTCAGACACTTTTTGAGTCTTGTCTTGTTTTAAAGCTGCATTTGTTTTAACTTTTCCTACCAAAAAGTTCGAGCTCTGAGCTCACCAGAATGCTTTCCCACCGAATGTGTGGGGAACTCCTTTGAAAATGCTTTCTATTTTTTGAGCTTTAGAAACATAATGTGGACCATTCCCTCTATTTAAAACAGATTTGTTTTAAAGGGACAAGTTCCTCCGATAGAGTTTAATAACAGTGGAGACAGTTTTAGGGCAAAGCTCCGAATGCTTGCTCAACTTCTTGTTGGACCAAGTTGGGTTATGTTGAAAATATTTTTTCTTGGTCAATCATTCTGATCAGATTAACAATTTATTCATCTGTTTGTCATTAAACATAATAATGGGCATGTTTTCCAAATCAAAATATACTTGGATTAAAGGTTTTAATGAAAAACTAGTGTTAAGAATTTTTTGATCTCACTATCCTTGTAAAGCATCACTGCTTTTACAATTAGTAGACCAGATGGCATCATACAACATCAAACTGGATGGAGTTGGAATTATAATATAAAAAATCAGATGGAGTAATATTGGCTCGATTCAAGAGTAGAGTAAGACATAATACCATAGTATAGTGGAATGCAGGATTCTGGGAAGGATGAATGTTATGCATAAATTACAGCTATAGCTTCGAAGAGGAGATATCAGGACAATACAAACAACAGCACTACAATAGGAAAGCAGGGATGTGGATTTATGAATAACAAGTAGAACGAAATTTCAGCTTGACCTCTTATTTGTCATTCCATGTTTAACGCTAAGAAAGTATCATCTGATACCCCATAATGTATGTCATAGCCCTGAGAAGTTTCCAATTCGAAAGCAGTAAGATCGATACAGTTTATTAAAAAATATATTCCAATATATGAGGCAACCTCAAAGTTCTTTTGTAAAATTATCAGTTAATTTAGAATGAAATTTTTTCATAATATAAAGCTCAATGTACTTCATTAGCATTCCACAGATCATAACAATCGGTTCAGTAAAAAAACTTATAGTCTAAATATAACTAATTTTATGACTCATTAAGTGGTTCGTGTTATATTTAAGAAAAATGTTTATATGTTGTATGCATCTCTGAGTGCTTGTGAGAGTGTCCATGTACCAAACATACCGTATTTACTTCACAGGCATTTGTGGTGGAATGTTATATTCGGCATTTTTACTTGTTTTAGCTCTATTTAAATTAGATTTTCACTTAATCATAAAATTTCCGAAAAATAGGCAATTTATCTATTTTAAAGATTCATAGACTTCTTATTTAATTATTTATTTATTTAAAAATATGAAAAAATGTAATTTAAAAATTCCTCTCCCATAACCACCATTTATACATAACCAAACACTTTACAACACTAGTTTTTAGCTTCACTTAAACTGTCAAATTTACTTTACCATAAAGTGGTCATATTTTATTAACAATTTCAAGAAACAAATGGGCAACTCTACTTACTAATTTGTTGTTTTTTTTTTAATTGGCGAGAGTGAGTGTAAACTTTTAGTTAAGTAAGAGTTATACAAAAAGATAGACGGGATTAAAAGAGCTGCGGATGTATAAAGAATAAAAATAAATAAATAGATTTTTATGTTTAATTATTTTATATATATAGAAATAAAGAAAAAGTAAATAAATAAATTAAAAAACCAGAAATAAGTTAAAGCACTTAATAAGGCGAATGAGGAGTGACTAATTAAATTAGTTTTTAAAATAAGAAATGCAAATCAGAATACAAAAAATAAAGTGAAAAGTTAATGAAAAGAAATTCTGATTAAAAGCATAACAAAATATAAATATATTGAACAAAAATGGAAAGTATAACGGTGCCAGCTAAACAATATTTTGTCTTCCTAATAATTACTTTAATGGTGGCAGTAACCAAAGCCGGAGTACCACGTTCCAGTTATGAGGCCTTAATGCGACAACAATCCGAGGAATTGGGTCTATATAATGCCACCGATAAAGTGAGAATATTAACGAATGTAAATTTTAAAAATGAGGTTTTGGATAGAAATCATTCCATTTTGGTGGAATTCTATAATAGTTACTGTGGTCACTGTCGTAAATTTGCTCCGGCCTATAAGCAATTGGCCGAAAAATTATATGACTGGCGTGATGTTTTACCCATAAGTGCTATAGATTGTGCGGTAGAAGATAATAATGGCATATGTCGAGAATATGAGATTATGGCTTATCCTACTTTAAGATATTTTGGTCCCGCCTTTCAGCCTTCAAGTGAAAATTATGGTAAACACATAATGTCTCAGGATTTGGGTGTTATAACCAATAGTTTGGCACAATTTATAGCAGCTGAAAATAAAACCACTAATATGTCCTCTTGGCCAGACTTACAACCGGTAAAAACTTCAAATCCTTCGGAGCTATTTGAAGGTTTGGATAGTTTAAAGAAATATGTAGTGGTGGTATATGAACCAGAAAATTCGACATTGGGCGTAGAAACCATTTTGCACTTCTTAAGATATCCCCAAGTGGCAGTGAAAAGAATCCATGACTTAGATGTGGCCAAAAAATATCAAATTGATGGCACTAGATACAAAATTGCCACCATTAATCGCCAAGGTTCAATAGTACCATATGCTCCCTTGCAGGAACATTCTGATTCCTATAAAGAAACCATTATATCTTTCCTAAATTCACAACATATAACCGAGAAACCTGATACACAACCCCAAAGCTCAACAAAACCACCCGAGAGCTCATTAGAAGATCAAACAAAACTTATGAAAATAATTGAAGAAGTTAAACGTAATAAACATCTTGTCTATCAGACCGATTTGGAAATGGCAATACGCAATACTTTACACAATGAAATACCCAAATCGTCCAATATTAATGGTGAAAAACTATTGGCTTTACAAAGATTCTTAGCTGTTTTGGAACGTTACAATCCTTTGGGTAAATCAGGACGTTCTTTGGTATCACAATTGGCGGCATTTGTTTCCAAACACAATCAAGAATTATCGGGTGAAGAATTTGAAGTGGAATTGAAGAAATTGGAAAGACAATTGGGTCCCATCTATAGTGCAACGCATTTTATTGGTTGCACAGGCTCAAAAACAGGTTTAAGAGGTTTCTCTTGCTCTTTATGGCAACTATTTCATTTTATGTCTGTGCAAGCGGCCAATTTGGATAAAAGTCAAGATCCTTTAGAAGTTCTACAGGCAATGCATGGTTATATTAAATATTTCTTTGGCTGCACAGATTGCTCGGAACATTTTCAGGTGAGTGGAAACAAAATGGCGAAGCAAAATTTTAAAATTAGTTGTCCATTTTCTTATAATTTCATAATAATGCACATACCCTACACTATTAAAAGTGTTATTTGTTTGAGTTAATGTTTGACATGGATCTTAAAATCTACCGGTTTACTTAAAATTAGCTCAGATTAGGTGAGGTCCTCAGGGTCACGAAAAATTGGCACACTTACGTTCTGAGGGTCCATTGCTGAGATGAATAGAAAAGATGCAACTAGAAGAAGGTTTTCTATCTCCTGGTTCTGTTTAATAAGATTGGAAACAATTTGATGGCGGAGCAACTGTTTCCAATGTAATTAAATAGAACCAGAAGTACATGTCCGTTAATAGAAAACCTGGTTCAGGAAGGAGGAAAGGCCCACATGATGTTTCTGAAACAAGATAATCTGAAGCATTTTTAAAAGAGCTCCCAATATGTTCGGTGGGAAAGTACCCTGGTTAGCTCTTGTTGTTGTAGTTCGTTAGATATTCGAAAATCTATATTTCCATTGTAAAGGAAGACCTCTCCCCCTGGTCCTATCCGTTCTAGGTTTTGTCCAGTAAAACAGTTCCTTTAAAAAAGTTGTGGGGACCAAATTTGAGAACTCTCGTTGTTATAGTTCTTTAGATATTCGATAACCAATATATGCTTTGTATCCGGGGTACCCCACTTCCTGGTCCTATCGGAATTTTTTATTGCCTATATTACTATATTAGGATATTTCTATGAAAATGTCATGAAAATTGGTCCAGCCGTTTTGGAGTCTATACATTACATACATACCTACATACATACATACATACATACATACATACATACATACATACATACATACATACATACATGCATACATACATTACATACATACATACATGCATACATACATTACATACATACGTAGATACACATACATCACATACATACATACATACATACATACATACATACATACAAACATACATACAACATACATACATACATACTTACATACACACATACATACAGACATACATACATACATACATACATACATACATACATACATACATACATACATACATACATACATACAAACATACATACATACATACAAACATACATACAAACATACATACATACATACATTGCATACACATACATTGCATACACATACATTACATACACATACATACATTACATACATACACATACATACATACATACATACATACATACATACATACATACATACATACATACATACATACATACATTACATACACATACATTACATACACATACATACATACATACATACATACATACATACATACATACATACATACATACATACATACATGCATACATACATTCATACATACATACACATACATATATACATACATACTTTCATACATACATACACATACATATATACATACTTTCATATATACGTACAAATATGCACATATATAAATATGTATGTTTAGATTTTTTTTCGATCTCACTCCTTATACCAACTACAATTTAATTGTTTATTTGCAAAACTATAATTTTCTTATACAATCAAAATAACTAAATATATAATGACTTAATATTAACCTTGATTGTACGATTGCACCCCTCTACCGTTCACCCTTCATAACCTTAACTTTTCAAGTTGTACTTTTTTCAATTCAAAAGTTTATAAATCTACAAAAACTATCTGCTAATAATAACTATTTTATCTATATTTACAAATTTCCTCTTCTATTCCACCTTTCTTTCTCTCCCTTTGACTGAGCACCTCTGGCAATTTACATTTCTATAGAATTATCAATTCATATTCATATTCATTCACCCTGATCATCACGAAACAGTGTCAAAGATTTTATTATCTGTTATTTTTTTCTATAAAAAATTTTTGTTTATTGTTGATTTAAATACAAAACAAAAATTGATTGTAGACAATTTTATTATCGGGATAATAATGCATATTCAAGATTATTTGTCTATGTGTCCCGTATGTTTTTCTCGTTGTCACGGTGTGGAACGAAAAGAGAAAGTTCTACGTGATCAATTTATTATTATTTATAAAGTGAGATTTTAATTAGATTTTCTGTAAAAAAATAAAAACATTTTTTTTACAAAAGATTCTAATTTGTCGACATGATTTTATTGTTTGATAGCATTTTTTACATCTTTTTAAATAAAATAAATGTGATAAAATGTAAATATTTTGGAAAATTCTTTACGGGGAATTATTTTATAAAATATCAGACATAAATAGATTAAGTAGATATTAAAAAGGTTTATAGATCATATAGAACGAATTTATATTGTACTAGCAGACCCCGCAAACTTCTTTTTGTCAAAAAAATATTGGCTTATATGGGCGATACCCCTCCCCCTGGTCTTATCCGTTCTACATTTTCTCCATTAAAACAGTTAATGAAGAAAGTTGTCGGCACCACATTTGAGAACTCTCGCTGTTTTAGTTCTTTAGACATTCGATAATCAATATTTACTTTGTATTGGGGTACTCCTCCCCCAGGTTCTATTGGAATTTCATTCGGGTATTTTGGGATCATTCTGTGAAAATTTCATCTATACGTTACATACATATATACACACTTCCTATTTAATATATATAAAGCTGAAACGAACTGTTCTATAGATCAAATGAATCATATGGTTATATTGGGTCATCAGCCTGTCATGAATAAGAAGGTGGACAGGATTTGGCTCACTTGGGGCTTAAAAGTTCATTTGTGTTGCGCGCAAAGAAAGGAAGTAAATAGGAGAAGAACACAAATATCCCCCAAATCAGCAGTCATTAAATCCGTCAGAAATTGCAACGAACTGCAGTCAAAGAAACGTGATCGTAGATCCCTAAATCCAGTGTCTTTGAAGAAAAGTTGAGGAATCGTTTCCTCCCCTAATTCTGCAAAATCCTTATTTTATTTGTCATACGCTATGAGATATAAGCTCATCCTCTATACTTTTCCTACAGACTGTGAGCGGTAAACCACACAGACTATCAGTATGTTCATCTGTGAGGTTCTTTCTCATCCTTTTGCCGGGCATATACCGATTAGGTCCATGCCCATGCAGTGCAATGTTCGACATTCCCAGACAAGATTCGATGTTGTTAGGGACCATTTGCAGCCTTGCTGTCGGTAAAAATTATGATATCTCGATTTCGGAATAGTTGCAATATCTGCCTGGAAAATATTGCATTCATCCGGGAATCTAAAGGACAAGGCGGTGTCGACCTTAGAGTTTCAGTGATCAACAGCCCCATTCTTCGAAGAACTGAATCAAATTTCGATATCGAACGAATATATCGTATAGATCGAATTGATCGTATAGATAAAAAAGATCGAATAGATCTAATGATTGGAAAGTTCTTATATATTGTGTATATCGAATAAATTGAAAAGTTCGTATAGATCAAATAGATCGTATAGTTTGAAAATGATTGATTGAATCTAATCGTTATATAGAACCAAAATATGCTGAATAGAACATATATATCGAATATATTAAATAGAGAATTGTTATTCGATTTAAAAGGTCAAATTATATTAATAGAACGAAATGTTTAAAAATACTGAATGGTTTGAATGAATCGAAAGTATCGAATACATTGAATAGATATAAAAGATCGTATATAGTGTATAGATCTATATTGTACAGATATTGTTCAAAGATTAAATATAACAAATATATTTAGATGCAATGACCTAAGACGAATGAATCTATATCATTTTAAATAGGTCGAATAGAAATAAGTCGAATATGTCTACTTTAGATATAGATTAAATGGATCTTAATTAAAAGATAATTAGAGAATCGCTCTTGAAATAGACGTATATCGAATTTATGTATCCAATTTTGAACGAGCAAATTAAAAACGTAAACGAATAAAAATTTAAATCATTTAAATCGAAAATGTTGATGGAGGAGATCTTTAAATCAAATAATATTAAATTGAAAATGTTTAGATTTATTAGGTTCATATCGTATGAAACTAGACGATAAGATCCAAATTATAAAAACCTTGATCGAAAAGTTTAATTCAAATAAATGGAAATCAAATAGTTCCAGAATGGATAAATCAAATAGATCTAGAAAAGAGAATTTTGAATGAATGAGAACAATTTACTTACTTTTTCAATTGAATAGACCTAAAATGAATTAATCGAAATCGAATTGATCAAGAAAGTAATAAGAAACAGAGTTCCTTTCATCGATCTTCGAAATCAAATATCGCTCATTTGCTGCAAGATCGTCATAACTCAAAATTTGCCATGAATGAGAACAATTTACTTACATTTTCAATCGAATAGACCTAAAATGAATTAATCAAAATCGAATTGATCAATGAAGTAATTAGAAACAGAGTTCCTTTCATCGATCTTCGAAATCAAATATCGCTCATTTGCTGTAAGATCGTCATAACTCAAAATTTTCCATGAATGAGAACAATTTACTTACTTTTTCAATTGAATAGATCTAAAATGAATTAATCAAAATCGAATTGATCAATGAAGTAATTAGAAACAGAGTTCCTTTCATCGATCTTCGAAATATTTTGCTGCAAGATCGTCATAACTCCAATTTCGACTTAAGATTACTACTGTATAGTAAATGAACTGCTTTATAAACTGACGATGTTTTGTTCATAAACTACGAATGTTTCCGAGATGATCGTGGCAAAAATATACTATGACAAACAATTTGTTCATTAATGCTGGAAATAAAGCGCATCAGTTGTTATGTGCTACAGATTACAGTTTTCGTATGAAAAATGAAACACATTTTAAGTTTTCATTCATAAATTGCAAAAAATAAGTTCCCGTCAAAAAAATATTAAAAATACGTTTCCTGGAAAAAATTATATTTTGAGTGACTATCTTGCAGCAAATAAGCGATGTGTGTGATTTCGTTAATTTTTATAAAAAAAAAAATTAAGTTAACTTTGTTGTTTCTTATATAATTCATGGTTTAAAGTAAAACCGGATTTATTTTTTCTATAAACTTTGTTTCTTAGCTTTTTTATACTGTTTTCTAAAGTCACTTACTTATTTGTATACCCTACACCACCGTGGGTGGTTGGATTATTACGTTTATGCTGATGTTTATAACATAGAGAAAAAATGGCGTCACATCCACCTTTAAGTAGACCATTCGACTTAGAATCTCTTACTGAGTCAATTTAACGATGTCTGTTTGTCAGTCTATTAGACTGTCTGTCCATGTATACCTTGGTCGCAATTTTTGTGGTATCTTGATAAAATTTGGTACATATTTTTATTATTTTTTTCTTAAGGACGAAGTCAGTTGAAATTGATCATGTGCGGTGCAATTTTTCAGTTACCTCCCATACAAATGTCTTCCCAGAATGAGGTTTTAATCTCTTAAAAGTCCTAATAGAAGCGATTTTAACAAATTTTTGGCAAAAATAAATGTTATGTCAAATTATGTGAGTGTAGGTCCAACGAATTTTGTAGGTCCCATACAAGCCCCTTAACAAATATCACTTTGAAGGACATAAAGCTCAGATATACAGTGGTATTGTAATAGTAATTGATCAAATTAAGATAAATGTTAGCAAAAATTGAAGTGCAAAATTATACATGGATCGGTCCAAGTAGCTCCCATTTAAACTCTCATAAAGATTCCTTTAAAAGCTCAAAAATTTCACATAAATATTAGCGTAACAATAATGTACTGCACACTTCAATCAGAAAATAAATATATACGAGGGTCGTTCATTACCATTTTTACCATGTGGTGTAGGGTATTTATACATTCTTACTTGTTATTAAACAATTTTTTTGTTCTACTTAATTTTTTAGCGAACGTACTTCTACCAGTTTTATTTTTTTGTTTATTTTTCATATAATTTTATGCTTAATTAACATTTCTAAAGTTTAGTTTATTTAAAACAACAATAAAAATAAATAAATTAATTAATTTTCAATTAACCCTTTTTAAATGTTGTTTTAAAATTGTAGGCAATGGCAACAAGGCGTAAAATCTGGAGTACACCCAGTAAAGATGAAGCTATACTCTGGCTATGGGCTGCTCATAACGAAGTGAATCAACGTTTAGCTGGTGATCCTACAGAAGATCCACATTTCCCTAAATACAATTTCCCTCGGTTAGCAGTTGTCCACAATGCTACAAACTACCTGAATCACATTCTACTGCCAACTTAGAAGAGAAATGGGATAAAACGCATGTTTTACAATTTCTGAAAAATATCCATAACGCTGCCTACGTATCACGTTATGGTTTGGATAATGACGATCTATTGGAGCCAACTCTAGAGAAATTAAGACAAAAACGTATGATAAGTAATGTATTCTCCGATATGGACATGAGAATGGGTATGCTGTTGTATGGTTTCTGTATTGTCATGCTGGTGGTGGCCTTTAAGTTGTTTGCTTTTAAAGGAGGTTATCGCAAGAAACCCTACAGTCATGATATGTTGGGTAAAGTGTAATATTTTTGAACAAACAGAACTTCCACAGAAACAAAAGACAAGAATCTTTTTTTTTTTTTCTTCACGAATGAAAAGTAAATATTCGCTATTTTTCTTCTCTATTTAAACTCTACGAATTCCATTTTTGCTATTTTTTTCCGCTTTTTTTTAATGTAAATAATTTTATTTCTTATAAAACAAAATAATTTGTAAGAAATTTTAATTTTAGTTTAAATGTTTTCTTTTTATATATATATAAAAGTGCATTATTAATATAAAATAAAATAAAATAAATTGTTTTAATATTTCTTTGTTTTAACATAACGAATTTAAAAAAAAATGTATTAAATTTCTTTAAAACTTTTTAACGTTTTTTTTTTATTTAATTCAAATAAACTTATTGTTTATTTAACTGTTTAAAGTCTGTAAACAATTAAACTATTGTTTTATTAAATGTCTTCTTTAAAAACTTTTTTTATTATTATTTTCTAAGGAGTGAGATTGAAAAAATCAGCACCACAAGTCCAGGGTTCCCATGACAATTAATTCTTGTACCGGAACGATGCGAGTCACACTCGACTAAAGATTAAACGGATGTTTTTTCCACAAGACTGAACAACCAGACACAGCCGAATTGTTACAACAACAAGAGGGTATATTAACTTGTTCATTCCGTGTGTAACACTAAGAAGGAATCATCTCAGATCCCATAATGTTTAAAGTTTCTTGCATCAAATCATAATTTGAGTCGTCTGTCTGTCTGTCTGTCTGTCT
>PYHX02000494.1:75447424-75461936 GCA_004302925.2 Cochliomyia hominivorax | reverse complement strand
CACTGCCAAAATAAACTTCATTTTTTATATACAAAACAAAATTTTGTTTAATTATACTACGACATATTTTCTTGGTGTTCAATACAAACAAACAAATATAAAAATATTTAGAACATAAACAAAAAAAGTGCACAAAAAAGTTCTATTGCAAATATTTAAAGATAATTATAATGTGTTAAGAGTTTACTTGATGCAGAAATATTATTGAGTAATAAGTTTCCATAAATTTGTGTTTGTTCAGTTTTCGTAATAAACGTTTTTAAGCTGGAAAAAAATATAAAATTTTATTTGTGAAAAATGGCATGGGGTTTTGTTACTTGTGGTCCTAATGAGGCCTTAGTTGTTTCAGGTATTTATAAATATTATTATAATTATAATTTATTGCTTTTTTGGTTTTACTCAATAATATCAACTTTATGATGTCACTGTAATTTATTTATCGATTTTTTATTTTAATTGTTTTCAAGAGATGTTTTTTTAGAGATGACAAAAACATTAAGAGAAATAACACATCACTATCTGTTTATTCTCTTACCAAAAACCGTTAGTTTGAATATTAATGTCAAGGTGGTTTGAAAAAAGGAATTAAATAATTAAAATATAGATTGTTGTTATTAGTGTTAAATAAATAACTATCTGAGTTTAAAATTGTTTAGAAAAAAAAACAACTACAATAATGGTTTAATATTTTATTTATAAATGTTATTATATTTAATTATGGACAATTTGTCAACACAATTAAAAAAAATATTTTTTTGTGGGATTTAATTTCTAATAGCGGCGCTTCAACACTCATATTGGCAGGTTAGAAACTTAAGTATTTTATAGCCTTCATTAGTTTACGACGTATATATTTAAAATCAAAGGCACATGGTCAATGCCTATAACCCCTTATAACCAATGTGCAAGAGTGCAAACAGAGTGACGTCTGACCGTTTACCTCAATCAGAACTTCTTTACGATTCTTAAAGAAATATGAAAAACTTTTTTATGCATACAAGGAGCAAGATCGAAAAATTCTTAACATACATATATGCTAATAAGAACGAAACCACAAAACGTACAATTTAATTATTTTTATTTGATTGCAATTATTGTGACAATTTACAAAAACAAAAAAAAAATAAAAATGTTATAGTCCGTCGGTCAATCCCTGAACGTATAATATTATTTTCTGGTTTTTTCTTAAGTTTGTCTTGAAACTAACATTTACGTGAAATGTATACGTTTTAAAATGAATTTTTTTTTTTGTGTGGGAGTTCAATGGGAGCTACATCAAATTATGGATCGACCCTTGTATAATTTTGCATTTCAATTATTACTTATATTTATCTTCATTTAATCAGTTATTATTACAACACCAACGTACATATGAAATTTATGCCCTTAAAAATGATATTTTTTTAGAGAGCTTGTATAGGATCTATGAGAAGTAATAGGCCGACCCTTGCATAATCTGGCTTATCAGTTTAGAATATTATAAAACTTATTAAAAATCGCTTTATATTAAGGACTTTTATGAGCTTAAAATCTCATACTGGAAGGACATTTGTATGGAAGGTGCCTGTATAGCCTATAAAGTGTTTACAACGTTTAGATTTGCAGACAAACAGACGGACATCGTTAAATTGTCTCAGAAAGCGATTTAGGGTCAAACGGTATATTAAAAGAAAGGCGTAACGCTATTTTTTGTGTATGTTACAAACTTCGGTGGTGTAGGGTATAAATATTTTTATAGTTTTAATTACTAATGATGAAATTTTTAACCTTTTCCGGAAACACTTCCATTAACGTTTTTTTAGTGTTTTCTGTCACTTTGCTCGAACTGATAGTCCATCTCCATTTACAATCTACCACACTTTTGTACACATTTTTTTAGGTTCTTCAATTCTTTTTCAACAATAGCTCCATAAATTGGATTTAGCTCCGGACAGGATTTAGCTCTCTTGTGATTTGCCACATTATTGTGTTAAAAATTTTTCGATCTCACTACTTATGAATAATTTTTTTGTGCATAACAAACTTTAATTCCATTAAAAGCCACAACATTTTCCATATGACTTATTAATCAACCACAACACAGTGGTCCCAAAATGCTTTATTTAATGGGGTTTGTGACTTATTAACTACTGAATATTTTTTAACAAAGTTTAATATTGACATTCCTAAAATTCCGTCATTATCTGCCTCTAGTGAGAGAGTATGCTCCACCTGTTCATCGTATCTGCTCTCTGATTATGATCGTCAGATAAAATCCTGTCTTTCTGTCCATTATCCATAATATTAAACATCTGTAGTACAATTACTTCCTCTGTAATTTCTTAAACATTCTTTTCTTTTCGAAAATGACGGACTGGCACGGTTGTGACGTACACTAAAGACTTTCAACTCCTGCCCTCTCACTATGTGGAAGCTGTAAGCAACTTGATTATTTTAAATCTCTAGTCATTCAGGACCTTGGCACTTTTATCTACCGTCATATACTCAGTTCTGGATTGTGTACTATAGACATCTCACTTGGATCGAAAAGTAATAGATGATCCCAATATATTACCCAGAATAGTCTACGAGTGTTGACAGGTTACACCACCGACTGTATATTGGCTGTGTCAGCCAGCCTGTAACTGAAAAGAATGATCTTAAGTCCAAGTTACAAAATCACACTGCGATAGGGAGCTACCTCCAATAGTACTCTCTCGAAGCTCTCCCAGTGCTGGAAAAGCACGTATGATGTGAAAAACAATGTCCTCCTCTGTCTCATCTCAAAGGCAGGCTACGCTCAACTCTGCGGTTAGGCTTTATGCTGCTATTCCATGGAACTATGGTGTATTCTAGGTTATACTATGTGTGACTTGGGTCTGATTGGCTACAGTATTTGGAGACCTTTCTACAATACTAAATTCTCAATGGCGATGACACTATTTCTTTGATGCTTCTCCGCTCGTCCTGCATCGTTTTCACAGATAGTTCCAAGCGTTATGGAAGAGAAGGCGGTGGCTACTTTATTGGGTGATGAAGTATCTTTTACGAGAAGCATCCTTAAGGCCGGGAATATTGGATTCTTTACCGCTGGGTTCTTAGAATATGTAGGAATTTATTTAGTCCATGGTAGCCATACGCTCTAGAGCACATATGTTACTAAGACCTTTCAATAAATTCCCCCCATCCGCCATATGGGGATGCGTGAGAGTGAAATATTTCCTATTTTCTATTTATATTTCCAATATTTAGTATTATATATTTTCTAAACAAAAGATTTATTATTTTTTTTTAAGGATGTTGCTATATGAAACCTTTATTGGTGCCTGGCGGTCGCGCTTTTGTTTGGCCCACCATACAACAGGTTCAAAGGTAAATATAAGACAAACAATTATTTGAAAATAATTTCTTATCCCACCGCTCTATTTCTTCTATACAGAATCTCTTTAAACACGATGACATTACAAGTTGAAAGTCCCTGTGTTTACACCAGTCAAGGTGTACCAATTTCGGTTACCGGTATTGCCCAGGTAAAGATTCAGGGACAAAATGAAGACATGCTGTTGACAGCATGTGAACAATTTTTGGGTAAACCTGAATCAGAAATACGACATATTGCTTTAGTGACTTTAGAGGGTCACCAGAGAGCCATAATGGGTTCAATGACCGTAGAAGAAATCTATAAAGATCGTAAGAAGTTTAGCAAACAAGTATTTGAAGTGGCCTCATCGGATCTGGCAAATATGGGTATAACAGTGGTGTCTTATACCATTAAAGATATACGCGATGAGGAGGTGAGTGGTGTAAGAGAAATTGATAATTTTTTTTAATAAATTTGTTTGATTTATTTTTGTTTTATTTCTTTTTTATTTATTTTATTCTTTTTTTTTAATTATGTTTGAACAAATTTTAATAAATAACACAGGGAGCCTCTAAGGTATGATGTTAATGATGATGTTGATAATACAAGAATGAAAATATTTATGTTGTATTGTTGTGTTTGTTCGCTTTTGTTGTTCTTGTAAATAATTTAAAAGGTTTTGGTTCGCGAATTTTGTGTTTTTATTAATTTTGCAGATTTGAAATAAATCTGAGTTTTAATAAATTTTCATCCAAATTTCTAGGGTTATTTGAAATCTTTGGGTATGGCTCGTACCGCTGAGGTTAAACGTGATGCACGCATTGGTGAGGCGGAAGCTCGTTGTGAGGCCACTATTAAAGAGGCCATTGCCGAAGAACAACGTATGGCTTCTCGCTTCCTTAATGACACTGAAATTGCTAAAGCACAACGTGATTTTGAAATTAAAAAAGCCGCCTACGATGTTGAAGTACAAACGAAAAAAGCTGAAGCTGAAATGGCTTATGAATTGCAAGCGGCCAAAACTAAACAACGCATTAAGGAAGAACAAATGCAAGTTAAGGTTATTGAACGTACCCAGGAGATTGCGGTGCAACAGCAAGAAATCCAAAGACGTGAAAAAGAATTAGAAGCCACCATTAGACGACCAGCTGAGGCTGAGAAATATCGTTTGGAAAAATTGGCTGAAGCTAATAAAATGCGTATCGTTATGGAGGCTGAAGCCGAGGCTGAATCGGTAAGTTTTTGAAATTGATTTACCTCTGACAAACTGCCAGGAATAATTTTAAATAATTTCTGCAAATTATTTACAATTATTCCTGGCAGTTTGTTATTTAAAACCAGAAAAAATGTTTTAGTAGAAAAAGATATAGATTTTTTATTTGTAACAATTTTAGAAAAATTTGTAATCTGACTTCAAATGATTTTAGCAATACACGGCCTCAGTTAGTCAAAAGGCTGCATTGTGGCATCTTTGAAAATCGCTGCTTCACACTATATACGATTTAAGTGGATACGGCTGTTAATGCTGTTGTTGACAATGTCTTTTGCCGAATACAAGCTGGTGACGAGCAACATTGAGATGACAGTTTAGCTGGGAGAAGAAAAGAGCCTCAAGAGTCTTCGTAACTGGTGGTAGTAAAAAGATCGGCTTGTAGGATTGTTTCTCCTCCGCCTTTTTCCCAGGTTTTTTTCAGTCACTGGGTTTTGTCTGGATTCTGATTGACAGGTAAAAATCTTTTGCCGAATACAAGCTGGTGACGAGCAACATTGAGATGACAGTTTAGCTGGGAGAAGAAAAGAGCCTCAAGAGTCTTCGTAACTGGTGGTAGTAAAAAGATCGGCTTGTAGGATTGTTTCTCCTTCGCCTTTTTTCCAGGTTTTTTTCAGTCACTGGGTTTTGTCTGGATTCTGATTGACAGGTAAAAATCATAGTTAAATACTCAACTCCCCCATCGCTAATTTTCTACCGCGTCTGCATTGAAAATCCGTCGAGGCCAATCCCTTTCGATGGTTAATAGAGTTGATGGACTCTGTAACTTCATGTGGAGTGAACAATTGCGGTTTGTCCGTAACTGGAGGTTTGTGAAGTTTGCGAACAACGTTTCTATTGTTTGTTAAGGTTGGATAAAGATCGGCCACAATTTATTTGCTCAGGTATTTTAGTCACAGTTGTTGAGATAATCTATTCATTTCTTCTGCTTCTCATTACCAACCTGGGTTGATATTTCGGATCTTTTTACGCTTGTCTGCGAATCTCACTTCTTGGAAAGGAGAAATGCGTACACATTACGCATATTCTACCAGCTGGCACGAAGCGAGCAACTGCAGCGTTGGTGCTTTCAAGGAATTACCTTTCGGTAGTGTGTACATTTGAAGGAATTTGCAGATTATCCAAATGGTGGTTGGTAAATTCTCTAAAGCCACGGTAGTCAACTTTCTTTTGGTTTATTTATAGGTTACGTTCAGAGAATATAAAACCGTTAGGTTGTTTTAGTGAAACGATTATGGGTAAGTGGTGTCATCACAGATATGCTACTGCACGTCATGTTGTGAAGTAGACCTGCACTCAGTAAGGTCATATCTCGCGAATTAGCGCTAATATATAATCCTTGAAGGGGTATCGTCATTCTACATGCAAAAGATTGATTCTTAATTTGTTCCGCCAACATTGAACCTCTTAAGTCTTCTCCGAGTCTCGAGAGCCAAAGTTGATGGAGATTAAAATCCTCAAGGAAAAAACTGGTCTTTCCATTAGGACGGTAGTTTATTGGACAACTGGCTTCAGACGGAACATAGAAATTATAGAACTCTAAGATCTCTGGAGGTCAAATCAAGGAAGAGAGCTCTATATTGTACAAAACTGTGAATTATGAAGGCGAACAACTGTGCAGACTGGAATTTCTAATCAGCGATTATGGTATCTACTAACAGCAGTAATGGATATCACCTCAAGTGTCCGTAATGTAATCACAGCTATAAGCGGCGGCCTGTGTGGTAATTCTGAAAATATTACTGTTGTTTTTGTTGCTTCTGTTGTGGTTTTTGTGATTGCAATGGGGATGGTGCAATATGCAACAAATTCCTCCCAACACTTCCTATGATTTTTCAGTTCGGAATAATTTCCAGCCCATTCATACCGTGCAGAACCAAGGTTCAGGAGTTTCTTCAACTCCGAAACGGACCAGAAAAATTCGGAGCAGAATTACTGGAAGTTGTTGCTCCGAAAAAAACATAACTTCTCGTTTCGTTGCTAATTAGACAGCGCATGGCCGATGAATTTCAGGCCATTCCAGCTGGTAAGAATGAGTACAGCTGGTAAAGATGAAAGTTTCAAGTTATGTGCAGTGAAGAAATTGTGGATTTCGGTGAGATAATCATTTATCAAAACGTATAAGTCATTAACTCTATGGTTCTTTGCCGTAATTGTACAGTCGTCCGCATAAGTTATCAAGTTTGGTGGGAGTTTCGATAGGTATCTTATGATTCTTTTCGAGAAAAATAATATTTTTATAAGAGCATTTCCTATTAATGCAGTAATATCAGATTTTTTAATGTAAAAACATTAAGTTTGTTCAAAGAATGTACTATAGTTAAACAGGATCTGGTGGAGAAAAATCCCCCTTAATATTTAATGAGTTACTAGGAAATATTACATATTGAATTACTTTTTTTCTTTTTCCAGATCAAAATTCGTGGAGAAGCTGAAGCTTTTGCTATTGCCGCTAAAGCTAAAGCTGAGGCCGAACAGATGGCCCAAAAAGCTGAGGCCTGGCGTGAATATCGTGAAGCTGCTATGGTTGAAATGCTACTGGACACATTACCTAAGGTATCTTTAAAATACAACTTTATGTTAGTTTAATTATTTAAACAATTTCTTTTGTTGCCTTCTAGGTGGCCGCTGAAGTTGCTGCTCCCTTGTCACAAGCCAAAAAAATCACTATGGTTTCTAGTGGTCAAGGTGAAATTGGTGCTGCCAAACTTACTGGTGAAGTTTTGCAAATTGTTAACAAAGTACCAGAGCTAGTTAAGAATATAACTGGCGTTGATATTGCTCGGGTACGTCCAAATCCTGCATTTATTTAAGATACAACAAAACAAAGATTTTTATTATTATTTTATTTTGGGAAAACTAATACAACAAATTTAAGTTAACCAAAAATGAAACAAAAGACTTTTAAAACAGGAATACAACAATCTTAAAAAAAAAAAAAAAAGATTTTTTTTCAACGCTAAACAATTTTTTATAAAAATATTTTTTTATATAAAATTAATTAATCGAAATTTTTATAAAACTTTTTTCTTTTCTTTTTCTTTTAATTTATTTTCAGTCTGTGCATGCGGCTTAATTAATTTTCTAAATTGTGTTTCATACAAATTAGAAAAAAAAAAAAAAAAAAAAAAAAAACACAATTTGGTGAAAAAAATTGGTAAAGCAAAAATTTTTTTTCAAAAAGAAAAATAAATTTCAAATTTAACTTTGAATAACATACAAACATATATATTTTTGTTATTAATAATTTTCTTTAACTTAACATTAAGACCAAAGTTATTTAACCAAAAATATGCCACTTTTTTCCCTAAAAAAAATATATATTTATACTTTACACCACCACAAGTGTTGATAGGGGTATATTAACCTTGTCATTGCTTTTGTAACAGTAAGATGGAATCATCTCAGACTCCATGATATATATATATATATATGTTTTTATATCAAATCAAAATCTGAGTCGATTTAGCTTTGTCCGTCTGTTGGTTTGCCTGTCAGCGGTTGGCATGCTCACATCCACAAAAATTTACAGAACTCAATGGAATTTGGCCTGAGTATTTGCTATGGTCCTGAGAATTTGCCTGTTTAAAATTAGCAAAATCGATTTAACTTAATTAAAGATATAGACCGATATCTGGGGCAATCTCTAAGTTCAATTAAAGAAAAAAACTTCGTAAAATTGTTAATTATAATTCAACAAATTAGAATCTAATTTTGCCACAGTATAAAGCTAAATGTACTTCCGATACGAATTTCAAAATTATTAAAATCGGTTATATCAGAAAGAAAGTTATAAACAAAAATATAACTAATTTTATGACTCATTAAAAGTTCCAGTTTTATATTTATAATGTGTACGGCCGTGAGTGTGTATATACGAAACATAACGTATTTACTTCACACGCATTTGTGGTGGTGGTTGTGGAAGATTCGGCATAGCCGAATATCGCATTCTTACTTATTTTTATTTAACTTTCGGTCTTAATAGTCAATTAAACTTAAACTTTTTTTCTCACTTTCTAAACGCACATTTTTCACTTACAAACATTTTCGAATCTCTTCATTTATTTTCGAAATTATTTATTGTATTTATTTTGTTTTTATATTAAATATGAAATTTGAAATTTTTAATTTTTTTCTAATTTTTTTTTAATTATTTTTTTGTAAAATTATAATAAAATTTATATAAAAATGAAACGATATTAAAAAAAAACATATAAAATAGAATTATATACAACTTGTATTTTGTAATTTTGGTGTACTGAAATAAATAAAAAAAAATTAATGACAAAATCAAAAATTGTTTTAATTAAACCAGAAAAGTTAATAAATTCTGAAAGAGAAGCCTAATTTAAGAATACTATATTCATCTATGTAGAAACAATAATACCCGCCATCCATCCCACAACAGTTGGATCTCCTGCTCGTGGCACACTTGGCCAAAGATTGTGAATCCAGCTAAAGATGTATCAAATGAAAGTTCAGTCTTCAAGAAAGAATTATCGGCTACAGGTGAGCTGTTACAACAACATCACAACCCTCCATCACATGAATGAAAGTTTGAAGAGCCTCTGCACTGTTTAAACAAATGATATATATAACGAGTGAGGTCTAAAAATTCTTAACACACATTTTTTTATTACAACTTAATATTATTTGACATTTCTTTTGATCAAGTTACCTTCATGTCCAAAAAATGAATATATTAACCTGATTAAATTGGTCATCCATTTTTCAGAAACTGCGTACAAAAATTATAAAATATTTTCAATAAAACTCAATTTGGACCAACAAAAAGATGTCCAAACATTTCAAAGATCTGGCAACAAACTGTTTGCAATATTATTAAACAGTACCGAATCCGTTGATAGAAAACCTGGTTCAGCTAGAAGGAATGGTCCACATGATTGTTGCTAAGAGCCAAAAAAAAAAACAGCTTTTTGAAAACACCTCCCAACACATATGATAGGAAAGCAGCTCGTATTGTTCAGAGCTCGGACTATTTGGTACAAAAAGTTAAAGCTAACGCAGGTTTACAAACATACGAGGCTCAAAAAGTTGCTGTCAGGAATGCTTATACAAATTTAGAGGCCAAAAGAAAAAAACAGAGCACGGAAATTGGAGTCAAGTTTTCTAAAAGAAATATATTCTTGCTGCATAATGGTTGAAGAAACGTAAGTACTGGAAAATTTTTTGCAACTTTCATGTTGCTGATGCTCCAGAGAATGTTGAAGAAAAGTTAAGGACACACAAACTGTCCAAATTTTACCAAAAAGTTTTTGTTATCGCAAGTAATATGCAGTTGAACCAAAAGAAATCAATCATTTGTTACAACGGGCTCTATAAATACTGAAATGGAATGTTTACAAAAAAGGCTGCTTCCATTCATAAGTCTTCATAATGTGTCCACTTATTTTTGGGCTGACTTGGTATCCTTTTACTATGGTAAACAAGCCCTTGAGTGCCACAAAAACAATAATGTGGTATTTGCAGCAAGAATCCTTTCTTGCTGCAAATTCTCCATACAGTCCGGATCTAAGGTTAGTGAACAGATATTGGACTTTTGTTTTTATTATATATAATATGTATGTTAAGAAGTTTTAATCTCACTCCCTATAATACCCTTCACTACATACATGTTCCAACAACAATTATTATCAGGTCCTCAAAGTACATTGGCTTCATATATAAGTGTGCAATCTTCATAGTGATAAATTATGCTGTTCCAGTGAATAGAGAAATATTTAAAGTTGCCAGAGTGCAACCTTAAGATCTGTAACAGGCTGTAAACAAATGTCTTCAATACACCATCTAGATGAGGAGACAATGATCTTATCGGTTAAGAAACATAATGAAATGTTGAGTAAACAGTCCCTTCTTGAATGTCATCGGAGGCATCATTCTAAAGATCTTCGCAGAAACGTCACAAATTCCACCATTTCAAGTGACCATATGAATATCGTACTTGAAGGTCTTACATCGCAGACATTGACCAGAAACTGTCCAGGTCTAAAAGTGTAGTTCTAGCTCAACTAAGATTGGGATGGAGTTATGGATTCAATGCTTATTTGGTATTGAACCTCGTTATGCACTTTTTACAAGGAATAATGCAGAATATATTTACAAGGGAAATGTGCTAATTTGTATTGAGGTGGATAAATTTCATCCTTTAAAAATATTTCACCATCAAATAAATTCTATATGAATTAAGATGTTTTTATGAAATTTCAATATAATTTGGACACAAAATTATCTCTAATGTGGTTGCAATTAAAAGATTCCCATTTTTTCATTTAAAAATATCCAAAAATTCCAATTCGAAAAACTTATTCCCAGATTGTCAATTTGACTTTGAAATATTTTCAATTAAGTCGTTAATAAAATTTTGGTGATTTTATCGTAACCGAGTAGACCAAATTTTCCCGACCTCAGGAGCCAGTAGAAACATGTTCTCCGAATTAATTGGAAAGCAGCTCAAGATTCCCTATTTAAATAGTTCCAAAGTTACAGAATTATTTCCAAAAAGTGGAACACTTTGCGATATTTGTTTAATTGTCAATGTGTGGAAGATCTATGGAGTCATTCCATAGATTTGGAAAAATTTCCTGGCATGGAGTTAAACCAGAACATAAATTACATGTTACAACAACAAAGAGCAGAAATCCAAGATCAGTATTAAAGTCTATATCTGAATATGATGGCGAAAAGATGCCCAACACTTGAATTAGGAAGCTTCGAAGCTTCAAAACATCAACTTATACGAAAGAATCTATAGTTTCAACAATGGTTTTCCCCAGATTGGCAAATTCCATTTATCTGTGTGTAAACTTCTGTTATTATAAGAATATGAAAATTTATAACATTATAAATCACAACAACAATCATTTTAATTATTTTTTAACAAGAATGAATAAATTAAAAAAAAATTATCTCACGATTGATTAAAAAATTCTAACGTCGACTTTTATTTGAAACTTAGAAATACGTGAATTGCGATATAAAGTTTGTTTAAAATACAATAACAAGATAAAAAGTGGAAACACAGAAAAAAGTAATAAGATTTTGAAATATTTCAAACAAACAAGTTAATAATATACACACATGAATAAAAGTCACCGTCGTTTATCATGTACCAGGATTAAAGACTTGGAAAACAACTCTACATTAGTATGTAACGTATAGACGTTTAGGCAAAATTTGATGAAATTCTCACAGAATGATCCCAAAATATCCGAAAGTATTTATAGGCTATAAAAATTCCGATAGGACCAGGGGAGAATTACACCCATACAAAGCAAATATTGATTATCGAAAATCTAAAGATCTATAATAGTGAGAGGAACTCTTTTACTGGAGAAAATGTAGGACGGATAAGACCGGGGGGGGGGGGGGAGATATGTAATATGTATGGGCGATAACAAAGCAAATATTGACTATCGAAAATCTAACGAACTATAACAGTGAGAGCTCTCAAATTTATTCACGACAACTTTCTCAATGAACTGTTTTACTGGATAAAACATAGAACAGATAAGACCAGAAGGGAAGGGTATCGTCCATACTAAAAAATATTGATTAATGAACTACAACAGTGAGAGTTTCTCAAAGTTATTACCGACAACTTTCTGAAGGAACTGTTTACTGGAGAAAATGTAGGACGGATAAGACCAGGGGGAGGGGTACCCCCCATACAAAACAACAGTTTTTTTTTGGCAAAAATTTGAAAAACAAATTTGAAGAAAATAGAAAACTGTTTGTATAACTGCTGGACAAAAATGTCTGTCCGCTAAAGTTAATTAAATTTCTTTTTATTTTAATATGAGGAATTTTTCCGATTTTCCCCTTTTCACTTTCGAATAAATTTTCCCCCATTTCTCCATTAATTTTTCTTTAAGCATTTTTTTGGAAATAATGTGATAAACCCGTTGATGTCGGATATTTAAGGAGGAGTTTTACAAATGTGAGGGATGTCAATGCTTATTTTTTGAGCGCTTTTAAGCAGGTTACCTGGCACCTGCACTTCCATTTGTTCCAACGTTCAGGTGCAGCTACTTTCTCCATGTCAAAACACGTTTCTTCTTATTTTATATATATGGAAATTTGCTTCCATCAGATAATATTATCTTATCCCGAAAGTCGATTCTTTTCGTATGGTTCACCTCGCTAAACTGTGGCATTTTCCTGCCAACTCTGACATTATAACCGGTACTGTACCAGTGTTTTCCTTTAAAATTTCGGAATGATGAAGTTTTAGGTTCTTTTAATTATTTTTTTCTATTTTCCATTTTTCCCAAACAGACGTTTATATTTGGTCGTTTTTAAAACGTTTCATAATTCCAGCAAATTGTGCATATTTTCTGGTTGGAAATCACTACTTTTTTCACTAATTTTTAATAGAACGTTTGTAATTCTTTAAGTCAAGAAGCGTTATTACATTTTTGACAGGGGATACTTAAAGTTAGCGAAATTTCTTAAAGTTTTTTGAATATTTAGTTGAGGTGACGTTGACTTTTGTTCACACGATATATGAACTTTAAATAATTTACACTTATTTTTGTTAATAAAGTTAATTAATGAACCATAAACCATATTTAAAGCAGAATTAAACTCTTTTTATAAATCATTTGTTTAATGAGCGCAGAGGCTCTTCAAACTTGTCTAAAGGCAAATGACGATGACTTTTGTTCATCTGTGTAAGTATTTTGTTTATCAAATAAATTTCCATCCCACAAAAAAAAACTTCATTAGTTTGCTTAATTTGGTATGACAGAATTGTATTCTATTTGCAAAAAATAAGATATAAAAAAGAAGACAAATGACATAATCGCTTTAGACGAATTTTAAATACCTAAAATATAAAAAAAAAATCATAAACTATTCGGTTAATTAAGAGCAGATCGAATAAAATTTGATTATAGAATAGAAATAATTTAAAAAAGTTTACTTTCATTGGTTTTTTAAATAATTTCCTTTTGGAATTCTACTTGAGTTGCAAAAGGATTTTATATCCGTCTAATATCCTGCAAAGGGATTTTGAATATTACTAAAATATTCAAAATCCCTTCTCAAATGGACCATTTGGACCGTTAAATTGTGTTCCATTTAAAAATTAAAACTGGAATTTCCTAAATAACTCATAATACCTATCAACTGTATGTAGGGTATAATAAACTTGTTAACTCTTGTATTATGGAACGAAATACATTTCAAGAGTTTTTTTTAAATGAATTTTTAAGTATTTTTCCTAGGAAAATTTTAAAAAAAGACGGTAATTGAAGATAATTAAATTATGACGTTTTCAAAAATAAAATGCAAAATCGATTGTAAAACAAAATTTATAAAAAATCAGAGAGAGATCTCAAATCGGTAAACATGGCATTGTCAAATATAATCGTAGAAGTCCCACTACTTCTAGTTCATTCCCATTTTATATTTTCAAATGAATTTTTGATTTCTTAAAATTTGTGAATTAAAAAAACCTTTTTAACCGATGACCAACCAATTGGCGTCGTTCCATGACAATTGTTATTCCACTCTGAAACGACCCGAGTCACACTCGTCCAAAGATTATCAATTCAGTGACAGCAATATCAATCGGAAGTTTTTTCCCCTAGAAACGACGACCAGTTACATCCAAGAAGTTGAGGTGTGTAGTCCTAGAACTTGACTGAAAAACACCTCAGCTGTAACCGTATTATTTTAAAAAAATTCTTTTTCGTAGCACTGTGCAACAGTCGAATTAAATGTAAATTGATGATGATTACATTATCTTGGAGACCCATAAAAAAAGAAAGTAGAAAGAAATAGTGGACCAAGTCTGAAGATAGACAGAAAGACAAAAAAAAAAGATCCTGGCTGTAGAAGCCAGCTTGCTTCAAGTATTAGCTGGATGAGATCCAGTG
>PYHX02000494.1:75372530-75447324 GCA_004302925.2 Cochliomyia hominivorax | reverse complement strand
AATTTTCAAAAAATTTAAACTTAAAATTGGCTTAGTCCTTAAATAAGCCTCCAATTCCAAAGGAATTCTAAGCAAAATTCCATGAATCAACTTTGATGATTTTTAATTTTTCAAAATAAAATTGGCTTCTTGTTCCTTAAATAAGCCTCCAATCAAGAATCTAAGCATAATTCATGATCATTTTTGAAATTTTTAAAAATTAACTAAAATTGGCTCCAGTTCCTTAAATAGACTCCAATCAAGAATCTAAACATAATTCATGATCCATTTTTTGAAATTTTCAAAAATTAAACTAAAATTGGCTCTAGTTCCTTAAAATAAGTCTCAAGCATGAATTCATGATCATTTTTGAAATTTTCAAAAATTAAACTAAAATGGCTCTTTAGTTCTTAAATAAAGCCTCCAATCCCAAAAATCTGAGCATAATTCTGATCAGATTTTTTGAAATTTTAAAAATAAACTAAAATTGGCTCTAGTTCCTTAAATAAGCCTCCAATCAAGAATCTAAGCATAATTCATGATCACTTTAGAAATCTTCAAAAAATTAACAAAATTGAGCTCTTTAGTGTCCTTAAATAAGCCTCCAATCAAGAATTCAAAGGGCATAATTCATGATCATTTTTGAAATTTCAAAAATTAATCTAAAATTGGCTCTAGTTCCTTAAATAAGTCTCAAGATAAATTCATGATCATTTTTGAAAAATTTTTAAAATAAAAACTAAAATTGGCTCTAGTTCTTTAAATAAGCCTCCAATCAAGAATCTAAGCATAATTCATGATCATTTTTGAAATTTTTAAAAATAAAACTAAAATTGGCTCTAGTTCCTTAAATAAGCCTCCAATCAAAAATCTGAGCATAATTCATGATCATTTTTGAAATTTTCAAAATAAAACTAAAATTGGCTCTAGTTCCTTAAATTAGCCTCCAATCAAGAATCTAAGCATAATTCATAATCATTTTCGAAATTTTCAAAAAATAATACTAAAATTGGCTCTAGTTCCTTAAATAAGCCTCCAATCAAGAATCGAAGCATAATTCATGATCACTTTTGAAAATTTTAAAAATTAAACTTAAATTGGCTCTAGTTCCTTAAATAAGCCTCCAATCAAGAATCTAAGCATAATTCATGATCACTTTTGAAATTTTCAAAAATTAAAACTAAAATTGGCTCTAGTTCCTTAAATAGGCCTCCAATCAAGAATCTAAGCATAATTCATGATCATTTTTGAAATTTTCAAAAATTAATCTAAAATTGGCTCTAGTTCCTTAAATAAGTCTCTAATTAAGAATCTAAGCATAATTCATGATCACTTTTGAAATTTTCAAAAATTAAACTTAAATTGGCTCTAGTTCCTTAAATAAGCCTCCAATCAAGAATCTAAGCTTTATCTGTGATCATTTTTGAAATTTTCAAAAATTAAACTTAAATTGGCTCTACTTTCTTAAATAATGAGGAGTCTACGCTTAATTTGTGAGTGTTATAATTTCTTTGTTACGAATTTTAGTTAAAATCCTTAATTTTTATTTTCTTTCACTCTTATGAATAAGCATCCCTTAAATCATTGCCAATCAACCACCGGCGGCTAATAAACGCATTTGCCTTTAACGGCTTTGTTCTATTTAGTGCGCAATTGTTTATTTTTTTAAGAATTAAATATTTTATTCTTATTCTTTGGAATAGAAGCCGGCCAAAATAAAATTTTTAGTATACACTCATATTGCTACACACTTTAACTTAACTAATAACCACTGCCAAAATAAACTTCATTTTTATATACAAAACAAAATTTTGTTTAATTATACTACGACATATTTTCTTGGTGTTCAATACAAACAAACAAATATAAAAATATTTAGAACATCAAACAATAAAAAGTGCACAAAAAAGTTCTATTGCAAATATTTAAAGATAATTATAATGTGTTAAGAGTTTATCTGATGCAGAAATATTATGAGTAATAAGTTTCCTTAAATTTGTGTTTGTTCAGTTTTCGTAATAAACGTTTTTAAGCTGGAAAAAATATAAAATTTTATTTGTGAAAAATGGCTTGGGGTTTTGTTACTTGTGGTCCTAATGAGGCCTTAGTTGTTTCAGGTATTTATAAATATTATTATAATTATTGCTTTTTTTGGTTTTACTCAATAATATCAACTTTATGATGTCACTGTAATTTATTTATCGATTTTTTATTTTAATTGTTTTCAAGAGATGTTTTTTAGAGATGACAAAAACATTAAGAGAATAACACATCACTGTCTGTTATTCTCTTACCAAAAACCGTTAGTTTGAATATTAATGTCAAGGTGGTTTGAAAAAAGGAATAAAATTATTAAAATATAGATTGTTGTTATTAGTGTTACATAAATAACTATCTGAGTTTAAAATTGTTTAGAAAAAAAAAAAAAAAACAACAACAATAATGGTTTAATATTTTATTTATAAATGATATTATATTTAATTATGGACAAATTTGTCAACACAATTAAAAAAAATATTTTTTGTGGGATTTAATTTCTAATAGCGGCTCTTCAACACTCATATTGCCAGTTTATCACCCAAATGTGTCCTAAGTACAAGAAATCGCAGACAACAACAGAAATGATGAGTTGTCGAGTATTGTTTAACAAAGTACTATGGGGACTCCAAATCGCGACCTATACCTTCAATTTGAAAGGAGGAGCTCCGAATCGCAACTAAAATCTTAAGTATTTTATGGCCTTCATTAGTTTACGACGTTTATATTTAAAATCAAAAGCATATGGTCATGCATAAAACCCCTTTTAACGGCAACCAATACCGCTATGCAATGTCTCAGCATTCACCAATGTGCAAGAGTGCAAACAGAGTGACGTCTGACCGTCTTTAAGCGATGACATAATAGGTGTTTACCTCAATCAGAACTTCTTTACGATTCTAAAAAAAAATATGAAGAATCTTAACATACATATATGCTAATAAGAACGAAACCACAAAACGTACAGTTTAATTATTTTTTATTGATTGAAATTATTGTGACAATTTACAAAACAAAAAAAAAGTAAAAATGTTATAGTCAGTCGGTCAATCCCTGAACGTATAATATTATTTTCTGGTTTTTTCTTAGTTTGTATGAAACTAACATTTACGTGAAATGTATACGTTTTAAATTATTTTTTTTTTTGTGTGGGTGTACAATGGGAGCTGCATAAAAATTATGGATCAACCCTTGTATAATTTTGCATTTCAATTATACTTATATTATCTTAATTTAATCAATTATTATTACAACACCAACGTACATATGAAATGTATGCCCTTAAAAGTGATATTTTTTAGAGAGCTTGTATAGGACTCTATGAGAAGTATAGGCCGACTCTGCATAATCTGGCTTATCAGTTTAGAATAGTTATAAACTTATTTAAAATCGCTTTATATTAGGACTTTTATGAGCTTAAATCTTCATAATGGAAGGACATTTGTATGGGAAGGTACCATGTATTTATTGGACAGAACATAGACATTTCAATGGATTTCTGGGCCAAAATAGTAAAATGTGTCAAATTTCATGAAGAATATCTCAAAAATTGCAGCCTATAAAGTGTTTACAACGTTTAGATTTGCAGACAAACAGACGGACATCGTTAAATTGTCTCAGAAAACGATTTAGGATCAACGGTATATTAAAAGAAAGACGTAACGGCTATTTTTCCCGTATGTTACAACTTCGGTGGTGTAGGGTATAAATATTTTTATAGTTTTAATTATTAATGATAAAATGATTAACCTTTTCCGGAAACACTTCCATTAACGTTTTTTTTAGTGTTTCTGTCACTTTGCTCGAACTGATAGTCCATCTCCATTTACAATCTACCACACTTTTGTACACATTTTTTTATGTTCTTCAATTCTTTTTCAACAATAGCTCCGTAAATAGGATTTAACTCCGGACAGGATTTAGCTCTCTTGTGATTTGCCACATTATTGTGTTAAAAATTTTTCGATCTCACTACTTATGAATAATTTTTTTGTGCATAACAAACTTTAATTCCATTAAAAGCCACAACATTTTTCATATGACTTATTAATCAACCACAACACAGTGGTCCGAAAATGCTTTATTTATTGGGGTTTGTAACTTATGAACTAATGAATATTTTTATCGAAGTTTAATATTAAATTTTCTAAATTTCCGTCATTATCTGCCTGTAGTGAGGAAGTATGCTCCACCTGATCTCTGAATGTGATCGTCTGATACAATCCTGTCTTTCTGTTCATTATCCATAAATTAAACATCTGTAGTACAATTACTTCCTCTGTAATTTCTTAAACATTCTTTTCTTTTCGAAAATGACGGACTGGCACGGTTATGACGTACACTAAAGACTTTCAACTCCTGCCCTCTCACTTTATGGAAGCTGTAAGCGACTATATTATTTTAAATCTCTAGTCATTTAAGACCTTGGCACTTTTACCTACCGCCATATCCTTAGCTCTAAGGGTTGTGTACTATAGACATTTTACTTGGATCGAAAAAGTAATAGATGATCCCAATATGTTACCCAGAATAGTCTACGAGTGTTGACAGGTTACATCACCGACTGTATATTGGCTGTGTCAGCCAGCCAGTAACTGAAAAGAATGATCTTAAGTCCAAGTTACAAATCACACTGCGATAGGGAGCTACCTCCAATAGTACTCTCTCGAAGCTCTCCCAGTGCTGGAAAAGCACGTATGATGTGGAAAAAAATGTCCTCCTCTGTCTCATCTCAAAGGCAGGCTACGCCTCAACTCTGCGGTTAGGCTTTATGCTGCTATTCCATGGAACTATTGGTGTATTCTAGGTTATACTATGTGTGACTTGGGTCTGATTGGCTACAGTATTTGGAGACCTTTCTACAATACTAAATTCTCAATGGCGATGACACTATTTCTTTGATGCTTCTCCGCTCGTCCTGCATCGTTTTCACAGATAGTTCCAAGCGTTATGGAAGAGAAGGCGGTGGCTACTTTATTGGGTGATGAAGTATCTTTTACGAGAAGCATCCTTAAGGCCGGGAATATTGGATTCTTTACCGCTGGGTTCTTAGAATATGTAGGAATTTATTTAGTCCATGGTAGCCATACGCTCTAGAGCACATATGTTACTAAGACCTTTCAATAAATTCCCCCCATCCGCCATATGGGGGATGCGTGAGAGTGAAATATTTCCTATTTCTTATTTATATTTCCAATATTTAGTATTATATATTTTCTAAACAAAAGATTTATTATTTTTTTTTAAGGATGTTGCTATATGAAACCTTTATTGGTGCCTGGCGGTCGCGCTTTTGTTTGGCCCACCATACAACAGGTTCAAAGGTAAATATAAGACAAACAATTATTTGAAAATAATTTCTTATCCCACCGCTTCTATTTCTTCTATACAGAATCTCTTTAAACACGATGACATTACAAGTTGAAAGTCCCTGTGTTTACACCAGTCAAGGTGTACCAATTTCGGTTACCGGTATTGCCCAGGTAAAGATTCAGGGACAAAATGAAGACATGCTGTTGACAGCATGTGAACAATTTTTGGGTAAACCTGAATCAGAAATACGACATATTGCTTTAGTGACTTTAGAGGGTCACCAGAGAGCCATAATGGGTTCAATGACCGTAGAAGAAATCTATAAAGATCGTAAGAAGTTTAGCAAACAAGTATTTGAAGTGGCCTCATCGGATCTGGCAAATATGGGTATAACAGTGGTGTCTTATACCATTAAAGATATACGCGATGAGGAGGTGAGTGGTGTAAGAGAAATTGATAATTTTTTTTAATAAATTTGTTTGATTTATTTTTGTTTTATTTCTTTTTATTTATTTTATTCTTTTTTTTAATTATGTTTGAACAAATTTTAATAAATAACACAGGGAGCCTCTAAGGTATGATGTTAATGATGATGTTGATAATACAAGAATGAAAATATTTATGTTGTATTGTTGTGTTTGTTCGCTTTTGTTGTTCTTGTAAATAATTTAAAAGGTTTTGGTTCGCGAATTTTGTGTTTTTATTAATTTTGCAGATTTGAAATAAATCTGAGTTTTAATAAATTTTCATCCAAATTTCTAGGGTTATTTGAAATCTTTGGGTATGGCTCGTACCGCTGAGGTTAAACGTGATGCACGCATTGGTGAGGCGGAAGCTCGTTGTGAGGCCACTATTAAAGAGGCCATTGCCGAAGAACAACGTATGGCTTCTCGCTTCCTTAATGACACTGAAATTGCTAAAGCACAACGTGATTTTGAAATTAAAAAAGCCGCCTACGATGTTGAAGTACAAACGAAAAAAGCTGAAGCTGAAATGGCTTATGAATTGCAAGCGGCCAAAACTAAACAACGCATTAAGGAAGAACAAATGCAAGTTAAGGTTATTGAACGTACCCAGGAGATTGCGGTGCAACAGCAAGAAATCCAAAGACGTGAAAAAGAATTAGAAGCCACCATTAGACGACCAGCTGAGGCTGAGAAATATCGTTTGGAAAAATTGGCTGAAGCTAATAAAATGCGTATCGTTATGGAGGCTGAAGCCGAGGCTGAATCGGTAAGTTTTTGAAATTGATTTACCTCTGACAAACTGCCAGGAATAATTTTAAATAATTTCTGCAAATTATTTACAATTATTCCTGGCAGTTTGTTATTTAAAACCAGAAAAATGTTTTAGTAGAAAAAGATATAGATTTTTTATTTGTAACAATTTTAGAAAAATTTGTAATCTGACTTCAAATGATTTTAGCAATACACGGCCTCAGTTAGTCAAAGGCTGCATTGTGGCATCTTTGAAAATCGCTGCTTCACACTATATACGATTTAAGTGGATACGGCTGTTAATGCTGTTGTTGACAATGTCTTTTGCCGAATACAAGCTGGTGACGAGCAACATTGAGATGACAGTTTAGCTGGGAGAAGAAAAGAGCCTCAAGAGTCTTCGTAACTGGTGGTAGTAAAAAGATCGGCTTGTAGGATTGTTTCTCCTCCGCCTTTTTCCCAGGTTTTTTTCAGTCACTGGGTTTTGTCTGGATTCTGATTGACAGGTAAAAATCTTTTGCCGAATACAAGCTGGTGACGAGCAACATTGAGATGACAGTTTAGCTGGGAGAAGAAAAGAGCCTCAAGAGTCTTCGTAACTGGTGGTAGTAAAAAGATCGGCTTGTAGGATTGTTTCTCCTTCGCCTTTTTTCCAGGTTTTTTTCAGTCACTGGGTTTTGTCTGGATTCTGATTGACAGGTAAAAATCATAGTTAAATACTCAACTCCCCCATCGCTAATTTTCTACCGCGTCTGCATTGAAAATCCGTCGAGGCCAATCCCTTTCGATGGTTAATAGAGTTGATGGACTCTGTAACTTCATGTGGAGTGAACAATTGCGGTTTGTCCGTAACTGGAGGTTTGTGAAGTTTGCGAACAACGTTTCTATTGTTTGTTAAGGTTGGATAAAGATCGGCCACAATTTATTTGCTCAGGTATTTTAGTCACAGTTGTTGAGATAATCTATTCATTTCTTCTGCTTCTCATTACCAACCTGGGTTGATATTTCGGATCTTTTTACGCTTGTCTGCGAATCTCACTTCTTGGAAAGGAGAAATGCGTACACATTACGCATATTCTACCAGCTGGCACGAAGCGAGCAACTGCAGCGTTGGTGCTTTCAAGGAATTACCTTTCGGTAGTGTGTACATTTGAAGGAATTTGCAGATTATCCAAATGGTGGTTGGTAAATTCTCTAAAGCCACGGTAGTCAACTTTCTTTGGTTTATTTATAGGTTACGTTCAGAGAATATAAAACCGTTAGGTTGTTTTAGTGAAACGATTATGGGTAAGTGGTGTCATCACAGATATGCTACTGCACGTCATGTTGTGAAGTAGACCTGCACTCAGTAAGGTCATATCTCGCGAATTAGCGCTAATATATAATCCTTGAAGGGGTATCGTCATTCTACATGCAAAAGATTGATTCTTAATTTGTTCCGCCAACATTGAACCTCTTAAGTCTTCTCCGAGTCTCGAGAGCCAAAGTTGATGGAGATTAAAATCCTCAAGGAAAAAACTGGTCTTTCCATTAGGACGGTAGTTTATTGGACAACTGGCTTCAGACGGAACATAGAAATTATAGAACTCTAAGATCTCTGGAGGTCAAATCAAGGAAGAGAGCTCTATATTGTACAAAACTGTGAATTATGAAGGCGAACAACTGTGCAGACTGGAATTTCTAATCAGCGATTATGGTATCTACTAACAGCAGTAATGGATATCACCTCAAGTGTCCGTAATGTAATCACAGCTATAAGCGGCGGCCTGTGTGGTAATTCTGAAAATATTACTGTTGTTTTTGTTGCTTCTGTTGTGGTTTTTGTGATTGCAATGGGGATGGTGCAATATGCAACAAATTCCTCCCAACACTTCCTATGATTTTTCAGTTCGGAATAATTTCCAGCCCATTCATACCGTGCAGAACCAAGGTTCAGGAGTTTCTTCAACTCCGAAACGGACCAGAAAAATTCGGAGCAGAATTACTGGAAGTTGTTGCTCCGAAAAAAACATAACTTCTCGTTTCGTTGCTAATTAGACAGCGCATGGCCGATGAATTTCAGGCCATTCCAGCTGGTAAGAATGAGTACAGCTGGTAAAGATGAAAGTTTCAAGTTATGTGCAGTGAAGAAATTGTGGATTTCGGTGAGATAATCATTTATCAAAACGTATAAGTCATTAACTCTATGGTTCTTTGCCGTAATTGTACAGTCGTCCGCATAAGTTATCAAGTTTGGTGGGAGTTTCGATAGGTATCTTATGATTCTTTTCGAGAAAAATAATATTTTTATAAGAGCATTTCCTATTAATGCAGTAATATCAGATTTTTTAATGTAAAAACATTAAGTTTGTTCAAAGAATGTACTATAGTTAAACAGGATCTGGTGGAGAAAAATCCCCCTTAATATTTAATGAGTTACTAGGAAATATTACATATTGAATTACTTTTTTTCTTTTTCCAGATCAAAATTCGTGGAGAAGCTGAAGCTTTTGCTATTGCCGCTAAAGCTAAAGCTGAGGCCGAACAGATGGCCCAAAAAGCTGAGGCCTGGCGTGAATATCGTGAAGCTGCTATGGTTGAAATGCT
This sequence comes from Cochliomyia hominivorax, assembly GCA_004302925.2. Taxonomy (NCBI): domain Eukaryota; kingdom Metazoa; phylum Arthropoda; class Insecta; order Diptera; family Calliphoridae; genus Cochliomyia; species Cochliomyia hominivorax. The sequence continues at coordinate 75,438,193 of PYHX02000494.1, read as the reverse complement.
ACTGGACACATTACCTAAGGTATCTTTAAAATACAACTTTATGTTAGTTTAATTATTTAAACAATTTCTTTTGTTGCCTTCTAGGTGGCCGCTGAAGTTGCTGCTCCCTTGTCACAAGCCAAAAAAATCACTATGGTTTCTAGTGGTCAAGGTGAAATTGGTGCTGCCAAACTTACTGGTGAAGTTTTGCAAATTGTTAACAAAGTACCAGAGCTAGTTAAGAATATAACTGGCGTTGATATTGCTCGGGTACGTCCAAATCCTGCATTTATTTAAGATACAACAAAACAAAGATTTTTATTATTATTTTATTTTGGGAAAACTAATACAACAAATTTAAGTTAACCAAAAATGAAACAAAAGACTTTTAAAACAGGAATACAACAATCTTAAAAAAAAAAAAAAAAAGATTTTTTCAACGCTAAACAATTTTTTATAAAAATATTTTTTTATATAAAATTAATTAATCGAAATTTTTATAAAACTTTTTTCTTTTCTTTTTCTTTTAATTTATTTTCAGTCTGTGCATGCGGCTTAATTAATTTTCTAAATTGTGTTTCATACAAATTAGAAAAAAAAAAAAAAAAAAAAAAACACAATTTGGTGAAAAAATTGGTAAAGCAAAAATTTTTTTCAAAAAGAAAAATAAATTTCAAATTTAACTTTGAATAACATACAAACATATATATTTTTGTTATTAATAATTTTCTTTAACTTAACATTAAGACCAAAGTTATTTAACCAAAAATATGCCACTTTTTTCCCTAAAAAAATATATATTTATACTTTACACCACCACAAGTGTTGATAGGGGTATATTAACCTTGTCATTGCTTTTGTAACAGTAAGATGGAATCATCTCAGACTCCATGATATATATATATATATGTTTTTATATCAAATCAAAATCTGAGTCGATTTAGCTTTGTCCGTCTGTTGGTTTGCCTGTCAGCGGTTGGCATGCTCACATCCACAAAAATTTACAGAACTCAATGGAATTTGGCCTGAGTATTTGCTATGGTCCTGAGAATTTGCCTGTTTAAAATTAGCAAAATCGATTTAACTTAATTAAAGATATAGACCGATATCTGGGGCAATCTCTAAGTTCAATTAAAGAAAAAAACTTCGTAAAATTGTTAATTATAATTCAACAAATTAGAATCTAATTTTGCCACAGTATAAAGCTAAATGTACTTCCGATACGAATTTCAAAATTATTAAAATCGGTTATATCAGAAAGAAAGTTATAAACAAAAATATAACTAATTTTATGACTCATTAAAGTTCCAGTTTTATATTTATAATGTGTACGGCCGTGAGTGTGTATATACGAAACATAACGTATTTACTTCACACGCATTTGTGGTGGTGGTTGTGGAAGATTCGGCATAGCCGAATATCGCATTCTTACTTATTTTTATTTAACTTTCGGTCTTAATAGTCAATTAAACTTAAACTTTTTTTCTCACTTTCTAAACGCACATTTTTCACTTACAAACATTTTCGAATCTCTTCATTTATTTTCGAAATTATTTATTGTATTTATTTTGTTTTTATATTAAATATGAAATTTGAAATTTTTAATTTTTTTCTAATTTTTTTTAATTATTTTTTTGTAAAATTATAATAAAATTTATATAAAAATGAAACGATATTAAAAAAAAAACATATAAAATAGAATTATATACAACTTGTATTTTGTAATTTTGGTGTACTGAAATAAATAAAAAAAATTAATGACAAAATCAAAAATTGTTTTAATTAAACCAGAAAAGTTAATAAATTCTGAAAGAGAAGCCTAATTTAAGAATACTATATTCATCTATGTAGAAACAATAATACCCGCCATCCATCCCACAACAGTTGGATCTCCTGCTCGTGGCACACTTGGCCAAAGATTGTGAATCCAGCTAAAGATGTATCAAATGAAAGTTCAGTCTTCAAGAAAGAATTATCGGCTACAGGTGAGCTGTTACAACAACATCACAACCCTCCATCACATGAATGAAAGTTTGAAGAGCCTCTGCACTGTTTAAACAAATGATATATATAACGAGTGAGGTCTAAAAATTCTTAACACACATTTTTTTATTACAACTTAATATTATTTGACATTTCTTTTGATCAAGTTACCTTCATGTCCAAAAAATGAATATATTAACCTGATTAAATTGGTCATCCATTTTTCAGAAACTGCGTACAAAAATTATAAAATATTTTCAATAAAACTCAATTTGGACCAACAAAAAGATGTCCAAACATTTCAAAGATCTGGCAACAAACTGTTTGCAATATTATTAAACAGTACCGAATCCGTTGATAGAAAACCTGGTTCAGCTAGAAGGAATGGTCCACATGATTGTTGCTAAGAGCCAAAAAAAAAACAGCTTTTTGAAAACACCTCCCAACACATATGATAGGAAAGCAGCTCGTATTGTTCAGAGCTCGGACTATTTGGTACAAAAAGTTAAAGCTAACGCAGGTTTACAAACATACGAGGCTCAAAAAGTTGCTGTCAGGAATGCTTATACAAATTTAGAGGCCAAAAGAAAAAAACAGAGCACGGAAATTGGAGTCAAGTTTTCTAAAAGAAATATATTCTTGCTGCATAATGGTTGAAGAAACGTAAGTACTGGAAAATTTTTTGCAACTTTCATGTTGCTGATGCTCCAGAGAATGTTGAAGAAAAGTTAAGGACACACAAACTGTCCAAATTTTACCAAAAAGTTTTTGTTATCGCAAGTAATATGCAGTTGAACCAAAAGAAATCAATCATTTGTTACAACGGGCTCTATAAATACTGAAATGGAATGTTTACAAAAAAGGCTGCTTCCATTCATAAGTCTTCATAATGTGTCCACTTATTTTTGGGCTGACTTGGTATCCTTTTACTATGGTAAACAAGCCCTTGAGTGCCACAAAAACAATAATGTGGTATTTGCAGCAAGAATCCTTTCTTGCTGCAAATTCTCCATACAGTCCGGATCTAAGGTTAGTGAACAGATATTGGACTTTTGTTTTTATTATATATAATATGTATGTTAAGAAGTTTTAATCTCACTCCCTATAATACCCTTCACTACATACATGTTCCAACAACAATTATTATCAGGTCCTCAAAGTACATTGGCTTCATATATAAGTGTGCAATCTTCATAGTGATAAATTATGCTGTTCCAGTGAATAGAGAAATATTTAAAGTTGCCAGAGTGCAACCTTAAGATCTGTAACAGGCTGTAAACAAATGTCTTCAATACACCATCTAGATGAGGAGACAATGATCTTATCGGTTAAGAAACATAATGAAATGTTGAGTAAACAGTCCCTTCTTGAATGTCATCGGAGGCATCATTCTAAAGATCTTCGCAGAAACGTCACAAATTCCACCATTTCAAGTGACCATATGAATATCGTACTTGAAGGTCTTACATCGCAGACATTGACCAGAAACTGTCCAGGTCTAAAAGTGTAGTTCTAGCTCAACTAAGATTGGGATGGAGTTATGGATTCAATGCTTATTTGGTATTGAACCTCGTTATGCACTTTTTACAAGGAATAATGCAGAATATATTTACAAGGGAAATGTGCTAATTTGTATTGAGGTGGATAAATTTCATCCTTTAAAAATATTTCACCATCAAATAAATTCTATATGAATTAAGATGTTTTTATGAAATTTCAATATAATTTGGACACAAAATTATCTCTAATGTGGTGCAATTAAAAGATTCCCATTTTTTCATTTAAAAATATCCAAAAATTCCAATTCGAAAAACTTATTCCCAGATTGTCAATTTGACTTTGAAATATTTTCAATTAAGTCGTTAATAAAATTTTGGTGATTTTATCGTAACCGAGTAGACCAAATTTTCCCGACCTCAGGAGCCAGTAGAAACATGTTCTCCGAATTAATTGGAAAGCAGCTCAAGATTCCCTATTTAAATAGTTCCAAAGTTACAGAATTATTTCCAAAAAGTGGAACACTTTGCGATATTTGTTTAATTGTCAATGTGTGGAAGATCTATGGAGTCATTCCATAGATTTGGAAAAATTTCCTGGCATGGAGTTAAACCAGAACATAAATTACATGTTACAACAACAAAGAGCAGAAATCCAAGATCAGTATTAAAGTCTATATCTGAATATGATGGCGAAAAGATGCCCAACACTTGAATTAGGAAGCTTCGAAGCTTCAAAACATCAACTTATACGAAAGAATCTATAGTTTCAACAATGGTTTTCCCCAGATTGGCAAATTCCATTTATCTGTGTGTAAACTTCTGTTATTATAAGAATATGAAAATTTATAACATTATAAATCACAACAACAATCATTTTAATTATTTTTTAACAAGAATGAATAAATTAAAAAAAATTATCTCACGATTGATTAAAAAATTCTAACGTCGACTTTTATTTGAAACTTAGAAATACGTGAATTGCGATATAAAGTTTGTTTTAAAATACAATAACAAGATAAAAAGTGAAACACAGAAAAAGTAATAAGATTTTGAAAATATTTCAAACAAACAAGTTAATAATATACACACATGAATAAAAGTCACCGTCGTTTATCATGTACCAGGATTAAAGACTTGGAAAACAACTCTACATTAGTATGTAACGTATAGACGTTTAGGCAAAATTTGATGAAATTCTCACAGAATGATCCCAAAATATCCGAAAGTATTTATAGGCTATAAAAATTCCGATAGGACCAGGGGGAGAATTACACCCATACAAAGCAAATATTGATTATCGAAAATCTAAAGATCTATAATAGTGAGAGGAACTCTTTTACTGGAGAAAATGTAGGACGGATAAGACCGGGGGGGGGGGGGGAGATATGTAATATGTATGGGCGATAACAAAGCAAATATTGACTATCGAAAATCTAACGAACTATAACAGTGAGAGCTCTCAAATTTATTCACGACAACTTTCTCAATGAACTGTTTTACTGGATAAAACATAGAACAGATAAGACCAGAAGGGAAGGGTATCGTCCATACTAAAAAAATATTGATTAATGAACTACAACAGTGAGAGTTCTCAAAGTTATTACCGACAACTTTCTGAAGGAACTGTTTTACTGGAGAAAATGTAGGACGGATAAGACCAGGGGGAGGGGTACCCCCCATACAAAACAACAGTTTTTTTTTGGCAAAAATTTGAAAAACAAATTTGAAGAAAATAGAAAACTGTTTGTATAACTGCTGGACAAAAATGTCTGTCCGCTAAAGTTAATTAAATTTCTTTTTATTTTAATATGAGGAATTTTTCCGATTTTTCCCCTTTTCACTTTCGAATAAATTTTCCCCCATTTCTCCATTAATTTTTCTTTAAGCATTTTTTTGGAAATAATGTGATAAACCCGTTGATGTCGGATATTTAAGGAGGAGTTTTACAAATGTGAGGGATGTCAATGCTTATTTTTTGAGCGCTTTTAAGCAGGTTACCTGGCACCTGCACTTCCATTTGTTCAACGTTCAGGTGCAGCTACTTTCTCCATGTCAAAACACGTTCTTCTTATTTTATATATATGGAAATTTGCTTCCATCAGATAATATTATCTTATCCCGAAAGTCGATTCTTTTCGTATGGTTCACCTCGCTAAACTGTGGCATTTTCCTGCCAACTCTGACATTATAACCGGTACTGTACCAGTGTTTTCCTTTAAAATTTCGGATGATGAAGTTTTAGGTTCTTTTAATTATTTTTTTCTATTTTCCATTTTTCCCAAACAGACGTTTATATTTGGTCGTTTTTAAAACGTTTCATAATTCCAGCAAATTGTGCATATTTTCTGGTTGGAAATCACTACTTTTTTCACTAATTTTTAATAGAAACGTTTGTAATTCCTTTAAGTCAAGAAGCGTTATTACATTTTTGACAGGGGATACTTAAAGTTAGCGAAATTTCTTAAAGTTTTTTGAATATTTAGTTGAGGTGACGTTGACTTTTGTTCACACGATATATGAACTTTAAATAATTTACACTTATTTTTGTTAATAAAGTTAATTAATGAACCATAAACCATATTTAAAGCAGAATTAAACTCTTTTTATAAATCATTTGTTTAATGAGCGCAGAGGCTCTTCAAACTTGTCTAAAGGCAAATGACGATGACTTTTGTTCATCTGTGTAAGTATTTTGTTTATCAAATAAATTTCCATCCCACAAAAAAAACTTCATTAGTTTGCTTAATTTGGTATGACAGAATTGTATTCTATTTGCAAAAAATAAGATATAAAAAGAAGACAAATGACATAATCGCTTTAGACGAATTTTAAATACCTAAAATAATAAAAAAAAATCATAAACTATTCGGTTAATTAAGAGCAGATCGAATAAAATTTGATTATAGAATAGAAATAATTTAAAAAAGTTTACTTTCATTGGTTTTTTAAATAATTTCCTTTTTGGAATTCTACTTGAGTTGCAAAAGGATTTTTATATCCGTCTAATATCCTGCAAAGGGATTTTGAATATTACTAAAATATTCAAAATCCCTTCTCAAATGGACCATTTGGACCGTTAAATTGTGTTCCATTTAAAAATTAAAACTGAATTTCCTAAATAACTCATAATACCTATCAACTGTATTGTAGGGTATAATAAACTTGTTTAACTCTTGTATTATGGAACGAAATACATTTCAAGAGTTTTTTTAAATGAATTTTTAAGTATTTTTCCTAGGAAAATTTTAAAAAAAGACGGTAATTGAAGATAATTAAATTATGACGTTTTCAAAAATAAAATGCAAAATCGATTGTAAAACAAAATTTATAAAAAATCAAAGAGATCTCAAAATGGGTAAACATGGCATTGTCAATGTAATCGTAGAAGTCCCACTACTTCTAGTTCATTCCCATTTTATATCTTCAAATGAAATTTTTGATTTCTTATAAAATTGGTGAATTAAAAAAAAAAAACCTTTTTAACCGAGATGACCAACCAATTGGCGTCGTTCCCATGACAATTGTTATTCCACTCTGAAACGACCCGAGTCACACTCGTCCAAAGATTGTTAATTCAGCGGAAGTTTTTTTCCCCAAGAAACGACGACCAGTTACATCCAAGAAGTTGAGGTTGTGTAGTCCTAGAACTTGACTGAAAAACACCTCAGCTGTAACCGTATTATTTAACAAAATCTTTTTCGAAGCACTGTACGGTTCATAACATGTAACGAATCCAATGTAAATTGAAGGATGATTACATTATCATTTGGAGACCATAAAAAGAAAAAGAAAGTAGAAACGAAATAGTGGACCAAGTCTGAAGAGAAGCAGAAAGACAAAAGAAAAAAGATCCTGGCTGTAGAAGACAGCTTGCTTCAAGTATTAGCTTGATGAGAGTGATGAGTGGTCCTAAAACCGATAGATCATCAATCAGAACTTGAGGTGCCTGAGTCCCATTTCACAGCCATATCTTTTATATAGCAATGCCCTTCAGACAGGCCCTATCCACTCTCTGGAATATCATTGCGCATTGGATAAAAAAAAAACTCAACATAAGGCTTGCACAGTCACTTCTACTACTTTATTTCTACTGTGATCTCTTCAGTGTACGAATCCATATTTTCCCGCATTCCGGTAACGCCACAAAGTTTTCGGTCTGAAATACGCTGTACTCATAGGGAAGTCTACATGACATCTTAATGTTTTCTGCTTCGGCATCTATCGAACTGTCAGTGAAGAGCTAATAGCCACAAAGGATGTCATTCGATCCCAAACAACAGTTCTAATTCGGAATTTCTACATCAGTAATCTTTTTCAAGTCAGTTCCCATAAAATCAGATGGCCAATCTGTCGTTTAGTTAATAAAAAGGAAAACATTAAACATGCACAAACATATTTTTGATCACCGGTGCTAAAATTTTGAACCCTTTTCGGAAACTCTTCTATTAACGTCTTTTATAGTGATTTCTCTCACTTTACTCGAGCAGCAAGTCTATCTTTGTTTACCACACTTTTGGAACTCTTTCTTCTTTTGCCGCAACTACATATTGCTTGTCATGTCAAGAACTTTTATGGACAATTTAAACTGTCTTTGGATCGTTAACTTTTCCGTAACATTCTTTCGAGCATCAGGAAGATGTGGAAAAACTGCCAGTACACCCGTTTTGTCATCCGTAATGCAAGAATATTTTTTTCAGAAAACTTGACTTAAATTTAAGTTCCCTATTTTTGACCCCTTAATTTTAAGCAGCATTCCTTTCAGGAACTCTTTGAGCCTTGTATGTTTTTACTCCTGCGTAGTTTTAACTTTTCCTATCAAACCGGAGTACTTTTCCAGCAGCTATGTTGACAGCTCTTTAGAAAATGCTTTCTAAATTTTGGCTTTAGAAACATTATGTGGATCATTCCTTTTACCTGGTTCACCAGGTTTTCCAACAACAGAAAAGTTCTCCCGATATTGTTTAATAACATTCGAAAACTTTTGACGGCAGACCTTTAAATGTCTGGTCAATATTTTAGGGACCAAATTAGATTTTGTTGAAATATTTTTCTGGTCACTCAAATTGAATAAAAATCATCTGTTAAGAATTTTTCGATATTTTCAAGTAAATTTTACATTTTTTTTCGATATTTTTTTTTAATCTCTAAAATTTCCCCTTTTTTGGATTGTAATTTCGATTCGAAATGGTAAACCCTAATTTATATAAAAATTTTATAACAGCAACAACTAAAACAAAAGTACTTTAATATTATAACACTTGAGCCTTGATTTGTGTCGCTTTTAAATAAATGATCTGAAAACCAGAGTTGAAAGAGGAGGTTTTTTTTGGAAGCGGTTTTTTGTCAAAAAATGAGAAAGTATTCCTTTGGCCGAAGACGCAGAAGAAGTAGATTTTAAATGATGAAAAAGTATATACGTAAAAGATCTCCCGGTATACTGGCTTGGATGACCGCTACCCTATTCAAAGATTGAATAGATAATTGTGCCGTTCTTGAGTTTAAACACTCTTGTTCCTGTCAACAAATTCAGTTCAAAATGTATTTGTTAGGAAATCAAATTTTTTTTGATGACTTATCGGAGCATATAAAAGTTGTGTTAACATAACAACTCTTATTCAAGCTATGAACCAGAGCATAATTTCAAACGTATTCATACTTTTCCCCAATAAATTAAATTTCAGTTCATTTACATAGAAAATGATGATTCGATTTGCTTGATTTTTGATTTGTTTCGCATTTCTCCGTTCACCATTAAGGGCGCAAGTTGAGGCTCTGCTGTATTAACTACCACAAAACAATGTAATATTTCATTGTATTGAAGAAAACAAGTTGTTTATTTAACACACAACTGTTTTACAAAGATGTAAAGTAAATTTGTTATAATTCTCAAGTAAACAAATGAAAAACATTAATCATTTTCATTGATTAAAATAAAAATAGAATTAAACTCTTGTTTTTAATAAAAAATACTAAACATTTTTAAAAAATGTCTAAATTAAATTTTAAAACTTTGAAAATATAAAAGAATTTTCTTTTAATTAAAGTTTACTTCTCAATAGCAAAAAAATTGAATTTCTAATAAATTCTTTCCTACAAAACGAATGAGATCGATAAATTCTAAACACACGTTTTCATTAAAATTTTAACCGAAATATTATTTGATATTTTCGTTGATCAAGTAAACATGTCAGTAATCGTGTGTTAAACAAATGTAACTGATTAAAATCGGCGACCGGGAAAAAAGTATTTACTAAAATTGTTTACTTGGTCCTACAAAAACTTGGCCAAGTAATCAAAGATCTTCCGTCATACTGTTTTCCATGTGATTAAACCGGGGAGAACTTGTCCGTTGACAGAAAACCTGGTTCAGGTAAAATGAATTGTACACATGACATTTCTAAAGCCAAACAAACAGAAATCATTGTCAAGAGAGCTCACAACACAACCGGTTTTGCTCAGCGCTTGGACTATTTGGTATGAAAATAGAAAGTCCCTGACAGGAACGCTGTTAAAAAATTTAGAGGTTAACAAAACAGAGCACGAAACAGAGCATTGAAGTCAAGTTTTCCATAACAGAATTTCTTGTTGCATAATGGATAACGCAACGCATGTTCTGGTAGATTTTTTCCAACTTTCAGGTAAAAAATGCTGAAGTAGAGGGAAAGTTGAAGAAGAGTTCGAGATCCAAAAGCTGTCAAATTTTCCCAAAAAGTTCTTGATATGGTATTACTAAAAGACTTCATATTGATACATAAAATGTGTTATATTTTTAACTATAATGACCCTGATGAACCGATCGTTTTTGGAATGGCTATGAAGTACATAATTATGACAGAAATTCATTCTAATTTGTCGATTTATATTTAAAAATTTTTGAAAGTTCTTCCTTTTGAACGTAGAGATTGCCTCAGATATCGGAATATATCTTTTAATATATTGAACCGATTTTGATAGTTTTAAGTAGAAACTACTTAGGACTATAGCAAGTAGTCAGGCCAAATATCATTGATCTCTGCCAACAACAGACAGACAGACAGACAGACGACTCAAATTATGATTTGATGCAAGAAACTTTAAACATTATGGGATCTGAGATGATTCCTTCTTAGTGTTACACACGGAATGACAAAGTTAATATACCCTCTTGTTGTTGTAACAATTCGGCTGTGTCTGGTTGTTCAGTCTTGTGGAAAAAACATCCGTTTAATCTTTAGTCGAGTGTGACTCGCATCGTTCCGGTACAAGAATTAATTGTCATGGGAACCCTGACTTGTGGTGCTGATTTTTTCAATCTCACTCCTTAGAAATAATAATAAAAAAAGTTTTTAAAGAAGACATTTAATAAAACAATAGTTTAATTGTTTACAGACTTTAAACAGTTAAATAAACAATAAGTTTATTTGAATTAAATAAAAAAAAACGTTAAAAAGTTTTAAAGAAATTTAATACATTTTTTTTAAATTCGTTATGTTTAAAACAAAGAAATATTAAAACAATTTATTTTATTTTATTTTATATTAATAATGCACTTTTTATATATATAAAAAAGAAAACATTTAAACTAAAATTAAAATTTCTTACAAATTATTTTGTTTTATAAGAAATAAAAATTATTTACATTAAAAAAAAAGCGGAAAAAAATAGCAAAAATGGAATTCGTAGAGTTTAAATAGAGAAGAAAAATAGCGAATATTTACTTTTCATTCGTGAAGAAAAAAAAAAAAGATTCTTGTCTTTTGTTTCTGTGGAAGTTCTGTTTGTTCAAAAATATTACACTTTACCCAACATATCATGACTGTAGGGTTTCTTGCGATAACCTCCTTTAAAAGCAAACAACTTAAAGGCCACCACCAGCATGACAATACAGAAACCATACAACAGCATACCCATTCTCATGTCCATATCGGAGAATACATTACTTATCATACGTTTTTGTCTTAATTTCTCTAGAGTTGGCTCCAATAGATCGTCATTATCCAAACCATAACGTGATACGTAGGCAGCGTTATGGATATTTTTCAGAAATTGTAAAACATGCGTTTTATCCCATTTCTCTTCTAAGTTGGCAGTAGAATGTGATTCAGGTAGTTTGTAGCATTGTGGACAACTGCTAACCGAGGGAAATTGTATTTTAGGGAAATGTGGATCTTCTGTAGGATCACCAGCTAAACGTTGATTCACTTCGTTATGAGCAGCCCATAGCCAGAGTATAGCTTCATCTTTACTGGGTGTACTCCAGATTTTACGCCTTGTTGCCATTGCCTACAATTTTAAAACAACATTTAAAAAGGGTTAATTGAAAATTAATTTATTTATTTTATTGTTGTTTTTAAATAAACTAAACTTTAGAAATGTTAATTAAGCATAAAATTATATGAAAAATAAACAAAAAAAATAAAACTGGTAGAAGTACGTTCGCTAAAAAATTAAGTAGAACAAAAAAATTGTTTAATAACAAGTAAGAATGTATAAATACCCTACACCACATGGTAAAATATGAAGTAATGAACGACCCTCGTATATATTTATTTTCTGATTGAAGTGTGCAGTACATTATTGTTACGCTAATATTTATGTGAAATTTTTGAGCTTTTAAAGGAATCTTTATGAGAGTTTAAATGGGAGCTACTTGGACCGATCCATGTATAATTTTGCACTTCAATTTTTGCTAACATTTATCTTAATTTGATCAATTACTATTACAATACCACTGTATATCTGAGCTTTATGTCCTTCAAAGTGATATTTGTTAAGGGGCTTGTATGGGACCTACAAAATTCGTTGGACCTACACTCACATAATTTGACATAACATTTATTTTTGCCAAAAATTTGTTAAAATCGCTTCTATTAGGACTTTTAAGAGATTAAAACCTCATTCTGGGAAGACATTTGTATGGGAGGTAACTGAAAAATTGCACCGCACATGATCAATTTCAACTGACTTCGTCTTAAGAAAAAAATAATAAAAATATGTACCAAATTTTATCAAGATACCACAAAAATTGCGACCAAGGTATACATGGACAGACAGTCTAATAGACTGACAAACAGACATCGTTAAATTGACTCAGTAAGAGATTCTAAGTCGAATGGTCTACTTAAAGGTGGATGTGACGCCATTTTTTTCTCTATGTTATAAACATCAGCATAAACGTAATAATCCAACCACCCACGGTGGTGTAGGGTATACAAATAAGTAAGTGACTTTAGAAAACAGTATAAAAAGCTAAGAAACAAAGTTTATAGAAAAAATAAATCCGGTTTTACTTTAAACCATGAATTATATAAGAAACAACAAAGTTAACTTAATTTTTTTTTTATAAAAATTAACGAAATCACACACATCGCTTATTTGCTGCAAGATAGTCACTCAAAATATAATTTTTTCCAGGAAACGTATTTTTAATATTTTTTTGACGGGAACTTATTTTTTGCAATTTATGAATGAAAACTTAAAATGTGTTTCATTTTTCATACGAAAACTGTAATCTGTAGCACATAACAACTGATGCGCTTTATTTCCAGCATTAATGAACAAATTGTGATTGTCATAGTATATTTTTGCCACGATCATCTCGGAAACATTCGTAGTTTATGAACAAAACATCGTCAGTTTATAAAGCAGCTCATTTATTAGCAATGTTAAGTCGAAATTGGCAAGTTTGGAGTTATGACGATCTTACAGCAAATGAGAGATATTTGATTTCGAAGATCGATGAAAGGAACTCTGTTTCTTATTACTTCATTGATCAATTCGATTTTGATTAATTCATTTTAGGTCTATTCGATTGAAAATGTTAGTAAATTGTTCTCATTCAAGGCAAATTTTGAGTTATGACGATCTTGCAGCAAATGAGAGATATTTGATTTCGAAGATCGATGAAAGAAACTCTGTTTCTAATTACTTCATTGAACAATTCGATTTTGATTAATTCATTTTAGGTCTATTCGATTGAAAATGTAAGTAAATTGTTCTCATTCATGGCAAATTTTGAGTTATGACGATCTTACAGCAAATGAGAGATATTTGATTTCGAAGATCGATGAAAGGAACTCTGTTTCTTATTACTTCATTGATCAATTCGATTTTGATTAATTCATTTTAGGTCTATTCGATTGAAAATGTAAGTAAATTGTTCTCATTCATGGCAAATTTTGAGTTATGACGATCTTACAGCAAATGAGCGATATTTGATTTCGAAGATCGATGAAAGGAACTCTGTTTCTAATTACTTCATTGATCAATTCGATTTTGATTAATTCATTTTAGGTCTATTCGATTGAAAAAGTAAGTAAATTGTTCTCATTCATGGCAAATTTTGAGTTATGACGATCTTACAGCAAATGAGCGATATTTGATTTCGAAGATCGATGAAAGAAACTCTGTTTCTTATTACTTTCTTGTTCAATTCGATTTTGATTAATTCATTTTAGGTCTATTCAATTGAAAAAGAAAGTAAATTGTTCTCATTCGTTCAAAATTCTCTTGATTTAAATTTGTCTAGATATATTTGATTCATCCATTCTGGAACTATTTGATTTCCATTTTTTATCTGAATTTATTTGAATTAAATCTTTTTATCTAGGTCTTTATAATTTGGATCTTATCGTCTAGTTTCATACGATATGGACCTAATAAATCTAAACATTTTATTTGATTTAAAGATCTCCTCCATCAACATTTTCGGTTTGAATGATTTAAAAATTTATTCGTTTACGTTTTTAATTTGCTCGTTCAAAATTGGATACATATATTCGATTCTCTTATTATCTTTTAATTAAGATCCATTCAATCTATATCTAAAGTAGACATATTCGACTTATTTCTATTTGACCTATTTAAAATGATATAGATTCATTCGTCTTAGGTCATTTCATCTAAATATATTTGTTATATTTAATCTCCGAACAATATCTGTACAATATAGATCTTTACACTATATACTATCTATTCGATTTGTGCGATCTTTTAGATCTTTTAAATAATAGACTATTCGGTCTATTCGATTATTTCGTTCGTTCGGTCATATAATATGACCTTTTATATCTAATTAATATTTGCGATTTCTTCCATTAAAACAATCTATTTAATCTATTAGATATATACGATCTATTCAGCATATTTTGGTTCAATATTTATCGATTCGATCTAAACAATCATTTCACTCTATACGATCTATTTGATCTATACGAACTTTTCAATTTATTCGATATACACGATCTATAAGAACTTTCCAATCATTAGATCTATTCGATCTTTTTTTGTCTATACGATAAATTCGATCTATACGATATATTTGTTCAATATCGAAATTTGATTCAGTCCTTCAAAGAAAGGTGCTGTTGATCACTGAAACTCTAAAGTCGACACCGACTTTTCCTTATTTTCCAGGCAGATATTGCAACTATTCCGAAATCGAGATATCATAATTTTTACCAACAGCAAGGCTGGAATTAGGTCCCTAACAACATCGTATCTTGTCTGGGAATGTAAAACATTGCACTGCATGGGCATGGAACTAATCGGTATATGCCCGGCAAAAGGATGAGAGAGAACCTCACAGATGAGCATACTGATAGTCTGTGTGGTTTACCACTCACAGTCTGTAGGAAAAGTATAGAGGATGAGCTCATATCTAATAGCGTATGACAAATAAAATAAGGATTTTGCAGAATTAGGGGAGGAAACGATTCCTCAACTTTTCACTGGCTTTAGGGACCTACGATCACATTTCTTTCACTGCAGTTCATTGCAATTTCTGACGGATTTGATGACTGCTGATTTGGGTGATATTTGTGATTCTATTCGCAATTGCCATAATTTATACTTCGAGTCCAAATATTAATATTAACCTACATTTTCTTTAACGCATCCCTCACTGGATTTGCAACTAACATATTTCACCTTTCTTACATCCATTTTCTATTTTCTTCCCCTATTCACTTCCTTACTTTGCGCGCAACAGAAATGAACCTTCAAGCCCCAAGTGAGCCAAATCCTGTCCACCTTCTTATTCATGATAGGCTGATGACCCAATCTAAACATACGATTCATTTGATCTATCGTTCGTTTCATCTTTATATATATAAAAAATAGGAAGTGTTTATATATGTATGTAACGTATAGATGAAATTTTCACAGAATGATCCTAAAATACTCGAAAAAATTCCGATAGGACCAGGGGGAAAAGTACCCTCATACAAAACAAATATTAATTATCGAATATCTCAAGAGTTCTCAAATTTGTTCCTGACAATTCTCCCAATTAACTGTTTCACTGGACAAAGCTAAGGACGGATAAGACTAGAAGGAGTTATATCGCCCATACAAAGTAAATATTGATTATCGAATGTCTAAAGAACTAAAACAGTTAGAGTTCTCAAATGTGGTCCCGACAACTTTCTTAATTAACTGTCTTAATGGAGAAAATATAGAACGGATAAGACCAGGGGGAGGGGTATCGCCCATATAAAGCAAAATCTTATTGGCAAAAAGAAGTTTGCCGGGTCTGCTAGTTCAATATAAATTCGTTCTATATGATCTATAAACCTTTTCAATATCTACTTAATCTATTTATGTCTGATATTTTATAAAATAATTCCCCGTAAAGAATTTTCCAAAATATTTACATTTTATCACATTTATTTTATTTAAAAAGATGTAAAAAATGCTATCAAACAATAAAATCATGTCGACAAATTAGAATCTTTTGTAAAAAAAATGTTTTTATTTTTTACAGAAAATCTAATTAACATCTAATTTATAAATAATAATAAATTGATCACGTAGAACTTTCTCTTTTCGTTCCACACCGTGACAACGAGAAAAACATACGGGACACATAGACAAATAATCTTGAATATGCATTATTATCCCGATAATAAAATTGTCTACAATCAATTTTTGTTTTGTATTTAAATCAACAATAAACAAAAATTTTTTTATAGAAAAAAATAACAGATAATAAAATCTTTGACACTGTTTCGTGATGATCAGGGTGAATGAATATGAATATGAATATGAATATGAATTGATAATTCTATAGAAATGTAAATTGCCAGAGGTGCTCAGTCAAAGGGAGAGAAAGAAAGGTGGAATAGAAGAGGAAATTTGTAAATATAGATAAAATAGTTATTATTAGCAGATAGTTTTTGTAGATTTATAAACTTTTGAATTGAAAAAAGTATAACTTGAAAAGTTAAGGTTATGAAGGGTGAACGGTAGAGGGGTGCAATCGTACAATAAAGGTTAATATTAAGTCATTATATATTTAGTTATTTTGATTGTATAAGAAAATTATAACTTTGCAAATAAACAATTAAATTGTAGTTGGTATAAGGAGTGAGATCGAAAAAAAAATCTAAACATACATATCTATATATGTGCATATTTGTACGTATATATGAATGTATGTATATATGTATGTGTATGTACGTACCTATGTATTTATGTATGTATGTATGTATGTATGTATGTATGTATGTATGTATGTATGTATGTATGTATGTACGTATGTATGTATGAATGTACGTATGTATGTATGTATGTATGTATGTATGTATGTATGTATGTATGTATGTATGTATGTATGTGTATGTACGTACGTATGAATATATGTATGTATGTGTATGTATGTATGTATGTATGTATGTATGTATGTATGTATGTATGTATGTATGTATGTATGTATGTATGTATGTATGTCTATGTACGTACGTACGTATGAATGTATGTATGTATGTATGTATGTATGTATGTATGTATGTATGTATGTATGTATGTATGTATGTATGTATGTATGTATGTGTATGAATGTATGTATGTGTCTGAATGTATGTATGTATATGAATGTATGTATGTGTATGAATGTATGTATGTGTATGAATGTATGAATGTAAAATTCCGATAGGACCAGGAAGTGGGGTACCCCGGATACAAAGCATATATTGGTTATCGAATATATAAAGAATTATAACAACGAGAGTTCTCAATTTTTGTCTCAACAACTTTTTTAAAGGAACTGTTTTACTGGACAAAACGTATAACAGATAGGACCAGGAGGAGAGGTCTTCCCTTACAAAGGAAATATAGATTTTCGAATATCTAACGAACTACAACAACGAGATCTAACCAGGGTACTTTCCCACCGAACATATTGGGACCTCTTTTAAAAATGCTTCAGATTATCTTGTTTCAGAAACATCATGTGGGCCTTTCCTCCTTCCTGAAACAGGTTTTCTATTAACGGACATGTACTTCTGGTTTTATTTAATTACATTGAAAACAGTTGCTCCGCCATCAAATTGTTTCCAATGTTATTAAACAGTAACAGAAGATAGAAAACCTTTTTCTAGTTCCATCTTTTCTATTCATCTCAACAATGGACCTTCAGAACGCAAGTGTGATTTTAAGATCCATGTCAAACATTAACTCAAACAAATAACATTTTTAATAGTGTAAAGTATGTGTATCAAAATGAAATTATAAAAAATGGATAACAAATTTTAAAATTTTGCTTCGTCATTTTGTTTCCACTCACCTGAAAATGTTCCGAGCAATCTGTGCAGCCAAAGAAATATTTAATATAACCGTGCATTGCCTGTAGAACTTCTAAAGGATCTTGACTTTTATCCAAATTGGCTGCCTGCACAGACATAAAATGAAATAGTTGCCATAAAGAGCAAGAGAAACCTCTTAAACCTGTTTTTGACCCTGTGCAACCAATAAAATGCGTTGCACTATAGATGGGACCCAACTGTCTCTCCAATTTCTTCAATTCCACTTCAAATTCTTCACCCGATAATTCTTGATTGTGTTTGGAAACAAATGCCGCCAATTGTGATACCAAAGAACGTCCTGATTTACCCAAAGGATTGTAACGTTCCAAAACAGCTAAGAATCTTTGTAAAGCCAATAGTTTTTCACCATTAATATTGGACGATTTGGGTATTTCATTGTGTAAAGTATTGCGTATTGCCATTTCCAAATCGGCCTGATAGACAAGATGTTTATTACGTTTAACTTCTTCAATTATTTTCATAAGTTTTGTTTGATCTTCTAATGAGCTCTCGGGTGGTTTTGTTGAGCTTTGGGGTTGTGTATCAGGTTTCTCGGTTATATGTTGTGAATTTAGGAAAGATATAATGGTTTCTTTATAGGAATCAGAATGTTCCTGCAAGGGAGCATATGGTACTATTGAACCTTGGCGATTAATGGTGGCAATTTTGTATCTAGTGCCATCAATTTGATATTTTTTGGCCACATCTAAGTCATGGATTCTTTTCACTGCCACTTGGGGATATCTTAAGAAGTGCAAAATGGTTTCTACGCCCAATGTCGAATTTTCTGGTTCATATACGACCACCACATATTTCTTTAAACTATCCAAACCTTCAAATAGCTCCGAAGGATTTGAAGTTTTTACCGGCTGTAAGTCTGGCCAAGAGGACATATTAGTGGTTTTATTTTCAGCTGCTATAAATTGTGCCAAACTATTGGTTATAACACCCAAATCCTGAGACATTATGTGTTTACCATAATTTTCACTTGAAGGCTGAAACGCGGGACCAAAATATCTTAAAGTAGGATAAGCCATAATCTCATATTCTCGACATATGCCATTATTATCTTCTACCGCACAATCTATAGCACTTATGGGCAAAACATCACGCCAGTCATATAATTTTTCGGCCAATTGCTTATAGGCCGGAGCAAATTTACGACAGTGACCACAGTAACTATTATAGAATTCCACCAAAATGGAATGATTTCTATCCAAAACCTCATTTTTAAAATTTACATTCGTTAATATTCTCACTTTATCGGTGGCATTATATAGACCCAATTCCTCGGATTGTTGTCGCATTAAGGCCTCATAACTGGAACGTGGTACTCCGGCTTTGGTTACTGCCACCATTAAAGTAATTATTAGGAAGACAAAATATTGTTTAGCTGGCACCGTTATACTTTCCATTTTTGTTCAATATATTTATATTTTGTTATGCTTTTAATCAGAATTTCTTTTCATTAACTTTTCACTTTATTTTTTGTATTCTGATTTGCATTTCTTATTTTAAAAACTAATTTAATTAGTCACTCCTCATTCACCTTATTAAGTGCTTTAACTTATTTCTGGTTTTTTAATTTATTTATTTACTTTTTCTTTATTTATATATATATAAAATAATTAAACATAAAAATCTATTTATTTATTTTTATTCTTTATACATCCGCAGCTCTTTTAATCTCGTCTATCTTTTTGTATAACTCTTACTTAACTAAAAGTTTACACTCACTCTCGCCAATTAAAAAAAAACAACAAATTAGTAAGCAGAGTTGCCCATTTGTTTCTTGAAATTGTTAATAAAATATGGCCACTTTATGGTAAAGTAAATTTGACAGTTTAAGTGAAGCTAAAAACTAGTGTTGTAAAGTGTTTGGTTATGTATAAATGGTGGTTATGGGAGAGGAATTTTTAAATTACATTTTTTCATATTTTTAAATAAATAATTAAATAAAAAGTCTATGAATCTTTAAAATAGATAAATTGCCTATTTTTCGGAAATTTTATGATTAAGTGAAAATCTAATTTAAATAGAGCTAAAAAAGTAAAAATGCCGAATATAACATTCCACCACAAATGCCTGTGAAGTAAATACGGTATGTTTGGTACATGGACACTCTCACAAGCACTCAGAGATGCATACAACATATAAACATTTTTCTTAAATATAACACGAACCTCTTAATGAGTTATGAAATTAGTTATATTTTGACTATAAGTTTTTTTACTGAACCGATTTTTATAATTTATGGAATGCTAATGAAGTACATAGAGCTTTATATTATGACAAAATTTCATTCTAAATTAACTGATAATTTTACAAAAGAACTTTGAGGTTGCCTCATATATTGGTATATATTTTTTAATAAACTGTATCGATCTTACTGCTTTCGAATTGGAAACTTCTCAGGGCTATGACATACATTATGGGGTATCAGATGATACTTTCTTAGCGTTAAACATGGAATGACAAATAAGAGGTCGAGCTGAAATTTCGCTCTACTTGTTATTCATAAATCCACATCCCTGCTTTCCTATTGTAGTGCTGTTGTTTGTATTGTCCTGATATCTCCTCTTCGAAGCTGTAGCTGTAATTTATGCATAACATTCATCCTTCCCAGAATCCTGCATTTCACTGTACTATGGTATTATGTCTTACTCTACTCTTGAATCGAGCCAATATTACTCCATCTGATTTTTTATATTATAATTCCAACTCCATCCTGCATCCAATCTCTATATCACTGTAGAGTACAATATGTTCATTCATTATAATTCCGTTTCACTGATACTAAGTACTTTGATGTTGTATGATGCCATCTGGTCTACTAATTGTGAAAGCAATGATGCTTTACAAGGATAGTGAGATCAAAAAATTCTTAACACTAGTTTTTCATTAAAACCTTTAATCCAAGTATATTTTGATTTGGAAAACATGCCCATTATTATGTTTAATGACAAACAGATGAATAAATTGTTAATCTGATCAGAATGATTGACCAAGAAAAAATATTTTCAACATAACCCAACTTGCCCTAAAACTGTCTCCAGTGTTATTAAACTCTATCGGAGGAACTTGTCCCTTTAAAACAAATCTGTTTTAAATAGAGGGAATGGTTCACATTATGTTTCAAAAGTTCAAAAAATAGAAAGCTTTTCAAAGGAGTTCCCCACACATTCGGCGAAAAGGCATCCTGGTTAGCTCAGAGCTCGAACTATTTGGTAGAAAAAGTTTAAACAAATGCAAGTTTAAAAACCTATCAAAATTTCCCAAATGGTTCTTAGTTTGACAATTAATATGCAGTTAAGACAAAAGAAGCAAATAATTTGTTACAACGGGCTCTATAAACACCGAAATTTACATCAAAGAATGTTTACAAAAAAGTCTGCTTCCATTCATAAGACTTCATAATTTGTAGACTTATTTCTTTTGCCCGAAGCTAAGGCCAATATTGGGGTATTGTTAAAAGAGAATTGAAGGACACAAATAGAAGCAGATTTTAAACGGAGATGGATTACCTGCTCAAGCAAAGTGAAAGTAAGCCCTATGAAAACGATAATGGAAGGGTTTCCGAAAAAGGTTAAAGATTTCATTTACCAGGGATTAAAACTACCAACATATTTTTTTGTAAATTGTAATAATAATAATAATAATAATAATAATAATAATAATAATAATAATAATAATAATAATAATAATAATAATAACAATAAAAATAATAATAATAATAATAATAATAATAATAATAATAATAATAATAATTGTAATTATATTTTAATTGTAAGTTTAGTGATTTCATGCTTGTTATACCCTCCACCACCACAAGTGGTGAGGGTATATTAAGTTTGTCATTCTGTATGTAACGCCAAGAAGGAATCATCTCAGACCCAACAATGTATATATATTATTGCATCAAATCAAAAACTGAGTCGATTTAGCTATGTCCGTCTGTCCGTCTGTCCGTCTGTCCGTCTGTCCGTCTGTCTGTCTGTTGGAAACATTCTCACGCCTAGAATAATTGACCGAATTCAATAAAACTTGGCCACATTGTTTGTTATTGTCCTAAGCAGTTTGCTATTTAAAACCAGCTATATCGGTTTATAAGCAAGGAAGTTATAGACCGATATCTGAAACAACCTCAAAATTTCAAAAATGAACTCTTCTAATTTCTTCTAAAAATGTAATTGGACTTAAACAAAAAATTAATTTTAGCATACAATTACACGTGCTTCATCATCGTGCCAAAAATTATCAAAATCTGATTAACCGGAAAAAAGTTATAGGCTATAATATGCAAAATTTTGATACACCCCAAACTCTTTGTGTCATATGGACCGCAATTTTTAAGATAATTTACTGAAATTTGTCACAACTAATTTTTAAACCATTCTTAATATATGTTATAAATTTTATTAACATTGGTCCATATTTTGATATAGCTCCCATATAACGCCATTTCCCGGAATATGATTTATAGCTCATAAAACTCTTAAATTGCAACCAATTCTATTGAAATTTGGCACAAATAATTGCTAACCTATTTTAAATATATACTATAAATTTTATTCACATGGGTCCGTATTTTGATATAGCTCCCATATAAGGCCCCTTCCCGGAATGTGATTTATAGCTCATAAAACTCTTAAATTTGAACCAATTCTTTGAAATTTGGCACAACTAATTTCCTAGCTATTTAAATATATGTTATAAATTATATTAAGATGGGTCCATATTTTGATATAGCTCCCATATAAGGACTTTCCCGGAATATAATTTATAGCTTATAAAACTTTTAAATTTGAACTAATTCTTTTGAAATTTGGCACAATTATTGTTTCAACTATTTTAAATATATATTGCGAATTTTATTAATATGGATCCACTATTTTGATATAGCTCCCATATAAGGCCCCTTCCCGGAATTTGATTTATAGCTCATAAAACTCTTAAATTGGAACCAATTTTATTGAAATTTGGCACAAATCATTTTTTAACCATTTTAAATATATACTATAAATTTTATTCACATGGGTCCGTATTTTGATATAGCTCCCATATAAGGCCCCTTCCCGGAATGTGATTTATAGCTCATAAAACTCTTTAATTTGAACCAATTCTTTTGAAATTTGGCACAATTAATCTCTTAATTATTTTAAATATATACTATAAATTTTATTCATATGGGTCCGTATTTTGATATGGCTCCCATATAAGGCCCCTTCCCGGAATGTGATTTATAGCTCATAAAACTCTTAAATTTGAACCAATTCTTTTGAAATTTGGCACAACTAATTTCCTAGCTATTTTAAATATATGTTATAAATTATATTAAGATGGGTCCATATTTTGATATAGCTCCCATATAAGGACTTTCCCGGAATATGATTTATAGCTTATAAAACTTTTAAATTTGAACTAATTCTTTTGAAATTTGGCACAATTATTGTTTCAACTATTTTAAATATATATTGCGAATTTTATTAATATGGATCCATATTTTGATATAGCTCCCATATAAGGCCCCTTCCCGGAATTTGATTTATAGCTCATAAAACTCTTAAATTGCAACCAATTCTTTTGAAATTTGGCACAATTAATCTCTTAATTATTTTAAATATATACTATAAATTTTATTCACATGGGTCCGTATTTTGATATAGCTCCCATATAAGGCCCCTTCCCGGAATGTGATTTATAGCTCATAAAACTCTTTAATTTGAACCAATTCTTTTGAAATTTGGCACAATTAATCTCTTAATTATTTTAAATATATACTATAAATTTTATTCATATGGGTCCGTATTTTGATATGGCTCCCATATAAGGCCCCTTCCCGGAATGTGATTTATAGCTCATAAAACTCTTAAATTTGAACCAATTCTTTTGAAATTTGGCACAACTAATTTCCTAGCTATTTTAAATATATGTTATAAATTATATTAAGATGGGTCCATATTTTGATATAGCTCCCATATAAGGACTTTCCCGGAATATGATTTATAGCTTATAAAACTTTTAAATTTGAACTAATTCTTTTGAAATTTGGCACAATTATTGTTTCAACTATTTTAAATATATATTGTGAATTTTATTAATATGGATCCATATTTTGATATAGCTCCTATATAAGGCCCCTTCCCGGAATTTGATTTATAGCTCATAAAACTCTTAAATTTGAAACAATTCTTTTGAAATTTGGCACAATTAATCTCTTAATTATTTTAAATATATACTATAAATTTTATTTACATGGGTCCATATTTTGATATAGCTCCCATATAAGGCCTCTTCCCGGAATATGATTTATAGCTTATAAAACTCTTAAATTTGAACCAATTCTATTGAAATTTGGCACAACTAATTTTCTAGCTTTTTTAAATATATGTTGTAAACTTTATTAAAATGGGTCCATATTTTGATATAGCTCCCATATAAGGCCCCTTCCCGGAATATGATTTACAGCTTATAATACTTTTAGATTTGAACCAATTCTTTTGAAATTTGGCACAATTAATCTCTTAATTATTTTAAATATATACTATAAATTTTATTTACATGGGTCCATATTTTGATATAGCTCCCATATAAGGCCTCTTCCCGGAATATGATTTATAGCTTATAAAACTCTTAAATTTGAACCAATTCTATTGAAATTTGGCACAACTAATTTTCTAGCTTTTTTAAATATATGTTGTAAACTTTATTAAAATGGGTCCATATTTTGATATAGCTCCTATATAAGGCCCCTTCCCGGAATTTGATTTATAGCTCATAAAACTCTTAAATTTGAAACAATTCTTTTGAAATTTGGCACAATTAATCTCTTAATTATTTTAAATATATACTATAAATTTTATTTACATGGGTCCATATTTTGATATAGCTCCCATATAAGGCCTCTTCCCGGAATATGATTTATAGCTTATAAAACTCTTAAATTTGAACCAATTCTATTGAAATTTGGCACAACTAATTTTCTAGCTTTTTAAATATATGTTGTAAACTTTATTAAAATGGGTCCATATTTTGATATAGCTCCCATATAAGGCCCCTTCCCGGAATATGATTTACAGCTTATAATACTTTTAGATTTGAACCAATTCTATTGTATTGTGGGTCCATATTATGATATAGCTCCATTATAACGCCCCTTCCCGAGTAAATAAAGACCAATTCTACTGAAAGTCGACACAATTATTTTGCTAACTGTTCTGAAGATATTATATTAATTTGCCCTGTATCGGTCCAAATTTTCCTATAGCTCCCTTATAACGGGATTTTCCGGAAAACGGATTAGAGTTTATAAAACATTTAAATAAAGATTAATTCCATTAAAATTTAGCACAATGATTTTTTCTAACTATAATAAAAGTATATTATAAATATGAACAATCTTGGTCCAAACTTCGGGAAGGGGTCTTATATGGGAGCTACATATAAAACCCCTTCCCGGAAAATAGTTTTGAGCTTATAACAAGCATATTTTTTGTTTTTATACGCTCCACAGTACAAGTGGTAGAGAGAGAATATTAACTTTGTCATTCTGTGTGTAACGCTAAGAATGAATTATTTCAGACCCCATAATGTATATATTCTTGCATCAAGTCAAAATCTCAATCGATTTTCGTCAATCTCTTTGTCTGCTCACATCCGCAAAAATTAACAGAGCTCAATGAAAATTGGTAGAAAAAAGGCAGTTAGTAGAAAAATTTTATAGCTTAAATTATAACTAATTTTATGACTAATTAAGTACTTCTGTGTTATATACATTTGTGAGTATATGTGTGTCTATGGAACCTAACGTATTAACTTTACACGAATTTGTGGTGGAGGGTATTTAAGATTCGGCATAGCCGAATATAGCATTCTTACTTGTTTTTATTTACATTTGTTAAGTGCAAAATTTGGGTTTGCGATAATGGATCAAATATACATTTTGGTTCTTCTATTCTTATAATTATTTCCAAATTTATTTATTTTATTTATTAAGTTTTATCTGGGCCAACTATTTATTCTCTTTCCCCATATTCGCTATAAAAATGTCTATGCAATCACTTTTTTTATTTAACTGTTTTAATTCTTTGTAATTGTTATTGTTTAATGAATCATTAATGACAAATAATTAAACAAAATAAAAATAAAAATCCATTAACGAGAGATAAAATGAATAAATAATAAATTATTTAAAATTTTAACAATTTAAAATATACTAAAAAAACTAAACAAAAAATAACAACAAACAATAACAATAACAGAGAGACCGGCAAAATTTTTACAGTTAAGCTCTTGTGTATTAAAAAAAATGCTCACTCTCATTCTCTTTTGCATTAAAGAAAAGCTTAAACAACAGAGAGAGAGAGAGAGAGTGACAGCAATACAGTAATAGAAATTTAAATATATTTTTTAAATTTTAAATAAAACAAAAAATGGTTCTAATAAAAATAAAATAAATATGAATTGATATTTTATTGAAAATGTGTGATTATGATCAAAATGTTATTGTTGTTGTAGTTTTCTTTTATTTTTTTATTAAGTTCTTGTTATTGTAATTTTATTTTTATACCCTACACCACCATAGATGGTTGGGTTATAATGCGTTTGTGCTGTTGTTTGTAACATACAGAATCATATTCTAAGTCAATTTAATCATCCTTCTGTCGGTCCGTTCGGCAGGCAGTCCATGTAAACCTTGTGAACATAATGCAGACTGGAATTTCACACGTGCCATTATTTTGGTTCAAGAACGAAGCCATGTTTGGTCCAACCCGAATGATACCTTAAACTCATAAAAGTCTTAAAGCGATATTAACAAAATTTTACAATAAAAAATTTTATAATAATCAAAAAAGGGTTCAGTCCATTGCATATCATAGGTCCTCTCTGAATATCACTTTAAAGGCTATAAATTCCACAGATTTAAACATATTGTCAAATTAAAAAAAAGAATTATTTAAGGTCGGTCTATTATTTCTTGTAGCTCCCATGTAACCCCCCTAAAACATTCATTTTAAACGCTTAAATCTTTATGTGTGTTTGTTTGACGGCTTGTTTTTTTGGTGAGTTAAAGACAGCTAAACATAGAATGATTATATCCGAAAGTAACATGAGCTATAAAAATTTCGCTAGGACCAGAGGAGTGATATTCCCCCATACGAAGCAAGTGTTGATTATCGAGTATTTAAATTACTATAACAGTGAGAGTTCTCAGATTTGCTCTTAATCATTTCCTCAATGAACTGCTTTCGTGGTTAAAATGTAGGACGGATAGGACCAGGGGTAGGTGTACCCCCATGCAAAGCAAATATTGATTATTGAATATCTTAAGGACTATAACAGCGAGAGTTCCAACATTTGGTGTTGGAACTCTCGCTGAAAATGTGTGACACTTTCTCAAGTATCTATTTTACTGAACCGAATGTAGGAAGGATAAAACTAAGGGGAGGGGTATGCCCGATACAAAGCAAATGTTGATTATAGAACGTCTAAAAGTAGCAAGAATTGTAAAATTGTGTCCCAAATCAATTTCTCATGAAAAATAGTTTTAGTTTAGTGGATGGATAGGATCATGGGGAGAGGTAGCCAACATACAATGTAAATATTGATTATCGGATATCTAAAGAGGGCACTAAGATTTAATATCAATTAATTTCTCTTGGAACTGTTTAACTGGACAAAATATATTCCAATTTTTCGTAAAGAAAGAGGACAGATAGGACCATGGTACCTTTGCAGGTAGAATTCATTAATGTAGACCCAATAAATTTCCCGTAAAACAAAAGATGTGAAAAGAACTATTTCACCTTGAATTTCCAAATTTTATCACTTTCCTATCAAACGATTTTATTGGACATTTTTAGAACGGACAGGGTTTAGGGGGATTTGAAAAAATCTCCTTTGCATGATTTTCATTTTCAAAAACGTCATGACTTGCGAAATTTCGAATTTTATGGTGGAGGGTATTGAAGATTCGACTTAGCCGAATATTAGCTTTCTTACTTCTTTTTGTTTTATTTTTATTTTAAAGCTTTTGTTTGACAAAAACATAGACTTGCAATCAGTCTAAATATAGACGCAAACGTGAAAGGTTGTCCGCCCCGAAAAACGAAAAACAGCAACAAAAAAAAACGTTTAAAATTTACGCTTTTTTAATTAAAACAATAAAATTGTTTATAAAAAATAAGAAATTTATGAAAAAAATCTAAAAAAATATATTTAAAAAATCAAACAAAATATAATTAAAATTTATTTAAAAAAAATATTAATAATTAAAGTTCTTGTCAACTAATTAATGCGTGTGTTTCCTGAATGATTTTTTTAAATAATTTTAGTGTTTTTTTTCTTTTGCTAAAAATAGTACAACGTCAGCGTTAAATTTAAAAAGCGTTTAGTTTTTCTAAGTGAAGTGAGTGTGAGTGTGTATGTGTGTGTGAATATTTTTGCTTAAACAAAAAGACAATTGATAAGAAATAACAATAAAAATAAAAAAATCTAAATATGAATTCAGATTTTTTGCTTAAAATTTATATTTTTTAATAATTTTCAAAAACAATTAAATATTTTATGAATTTGAATGTTCACAAAGATAAAATACAACAACATAAACAAATCCTGTTCATATCCGTTTCCTTTACCATATAACACTTGTTAATATGAAATATTTTTTGTCAAATGTTGTCAATTTAGTTATTAAAAAAGTTTGAAGTTTGATAAAGATTTTCACATTTTAGCGTTTTTGTCTTGTTTTGCCGTATTTATGTTTCTGTTCGTTCTTCTTTAAAATTAATACGATTTTCTTACTTCAGCTTTTATTTTGAATCTGTTTCATTCTTAGAAATCTTTTAGAAAAACTTGAAATCGAAAATATAACTTTTTGGAGAAAATATTGAATTTAGAATTTTTGGTAAAATTTAAATTTTTTGACAAAATATTTTTTTTTTTTTTTTTTTTTTTTTTTTGAAAATTGATTTTTGGTGAAAATTGATTTTAAATAAATAAAAAATCCAGTATTAATTCAAAATTTGGAATATTTAGATAAAATTTAAAAATTTTTTTGAGAAAGTTGTTTTTTTAGTTCAAATGGAAATTTGCGAAAACTGAATTTTGAGTGATTTTTTTTTTTTTTTTTTTTTTTTGAGAATTTTTTGTAAAAATTAGAATTTTTTATGAAAATTTGAAATATTAGTGTCAATTCAGATTCTAGTTCAGATTCGATTTGAGATTCTAATTCAGTTCTAATTCAGTTTTAGTTCAGATCTTGTTCGGTTCGAAATCAGATTTTAGTTCAGTTAGAGGAGTTCAGTTCTAGTTCTGTTTGAGTTGAGTTGGAGTTTAGTTCGAGTTTAATTCGAATTCAGTTCGACTTCAGTTGTAGTTCAGTTCGAGTTCAATTGGAGTTCAGTTTTGTTCAGTTCGAGTTCAATTCGAGTTCAGTTCGAGTTCAAGTTCAGTTCGAGTTCAGTTCTAGTTCAGTTCGAGTTCAGTTCGACTTCAGTTTGAATTCAGTTCTAGTTCAATTCGAGTTCAGTTTTTGTTTAGTTCTAGTTCAGATTCTAATTCAGATTTTAGTTCAATTCTAATTCGACTTCAGTTCGCATTCAGTTCGAGTTCAGTTCTAGTTCAGTTCTAGTTCAGTTCTAGTTCAGTTCTAGTTCAGTTCTAGTTCAGTTCGAGTTCAGTTCGACTTCAGTTTGAGTTCAGTTCGAGTTCAGTTCGAGTTCAATTCGACTTCAGTATGAGTTCAGTTCTAGTTCAGTTCAAGTTCAATTGAAGTTCAGTTCGAGTTCAATTCGAGTTCAGTTCGAGTTTAGTTCGAGTTCAATTGAAGTTTAGTTCGAGTTCAGTTCTAGTTCAGATTCAAATTCAGATTTAAATTCAATTCCAGTTCAGTTATAGTTCGAGTTCAGTATCGAGTTCAGATTTTAGTTAAGATTCTAGTTCATTTCTGCTTAATTTCTATCAGTTCCAATTGAATTCAAGTTTTTTATGAACCTTAAAAGATTGTGCATATTTTTCCGGTCTCATTCCTTAAATTTAACACTTTCTTCTAATAAATTTAATAAATAAAATAATTTTCATTTTAAATAACATGAATATTCTGCGATTTAAAAATATATTTTAAAATAATTTAAATTCTCAAATTATTAACATACGATTTGAAGGCGTTTTTAAAAAATGACCTCTGACCTGATTTGTAGAAAATATAATTTTGATTAATGTTTTTGAACTGAACTCGTCCCTTGATATTTTTATCACTTTTAACATTTTCGCGTGGTATTTTCTGATTTTGAAAATTCTGATTAAAATCATAAAATCGGTTTTAGAAAAAGAAACTCAGAAATGTTAAAATTATTCGAAAATAAAAATTTATATCAATAAATAAATAAATAAATAAATAAATAAATAAATTAACTAATAAACTTAGTAATTCATATCAGAAGCAAAATCTGTCTGATTTGAATGTTTTACGATTTGTTTGCTTTTTTTGTTTTAATGGCGCCAGTGGTTTCGATTTCGAATAATTTTTTTTCTTTCGTACATTTTTGATTTGAAATCATCATCCATTGAAACTGATAATTTAGCAATTAAAATTTATTTTATTTTTTTGTCATTTTTTTTTTAAATTTTTTTCTTCAAAAATTTTCATAAAAATTAAATCTTTTAAAAATAAATTCTAAATTAAAAAAAAACAAAGATTGAAATCTTTTCTTCTTCATTTATTGTCTCAAAATTGTAGAGTTTTGTGTTGAAATTTAATTATTTTAACTTAAACTTAAAAAAAAGTGACAAGAGACAAGACAAGTTAGGCAGACAGGCAGGCGGACGGACGGACGGACGGACAGCCAACTATTCACTTGTCAGTTTCGTTCGTTTGTGTTTTATTTGCAATAAATAAATTAATTAAACAGTTATTTATTTTTTTATTTTCTAAAACATAAAAATGTTTTTAACAATTAAGTGGAAGAAGAAGAAGAAGACATATTCAATTAACAAATTAAATGATTATAATACCCTACACCACCACGAGTAGAGAAGAGGGTATATTAACTTTGTCATTCCGTGTGTAATGCTAAGAGGGAATTATCTCAAACGATTTATTGCAACAAATCGAAATCTGAGTCGATTTAGCTATGTCCGTCTCTCGGTCTGTCTAACCGTTGTCTGTTGTAGGGACTCTCAAATCCACAATAATTGATTGAGCTCATTGAATACTTTTTATAGTCCTAAGTCAAAGTCCTCAGTGTTTGTTATAGACCTGAGAAGTTTGCTACTTAAAACCTGCAAAATCGTTTCAGTATGTTAAAAGTTATAAACCGACATCTGAGGCAAACCTCTATGATCAAGTGAAGAACTTTCGTAAAAATGCCAAATATAAATCGACAAATGAGAATAAATATCTGTCATAATTCTAAGTTATATAAACTTCATTATCATTCCAAATCGATTATCAATATCGGTTCAGTATAAAATAAGTTATAACCGAAAATCTAACTTATTTTATGACTCATTAAGTGTTTCAGTGTTGTATTCAAGAGAAACAGTTATTTATAATATACTTTTGTGAGTGTATGTGTGAGTGTACAAATACATAACATAACGTATTAACTTCACATGCATTTGTGTTGGAGGGTATTGAAGATTCGGCATTCTTATTTGTTTTTTTTTTTTTATTGAATTTGTTGAAGAGTGACTTTAAATTAATTAAAACAAAAACAAAAAAAATTGTGAGATGTCTGTCTGTTTGTCTGTCTCTTTGTTTGTTTGCAGTTTCGAAAGTGAGATTTAATTTATATTGGAAGTCAACTGTGATGGCTTTTAGAACAGTGGGACAGGACAGCATTTTAAAAGACAATTAAAGCAAATAATGCTGTTAGAGATGACAAGGAAGATAGAGAAGAGAGAGCAAATGGTGAAGATAGAGAAGAGAGAGCAACTGGAGCAAACAGAAGTCAAAGAGAAGATTGAGAAGACAGAGTAGATATTTTTTGATTTTTAATTAATATTCAAATTCTAATTGAAAAGCAAATTTTTGGTGAAATTTTAATTACTGGAAAAACTGTAAATTTTTAGTGAAAATTTAAATTTTTAGTGAAAATTTAAATTTTTAGTGAAAATTTAAATTTTTAGTGAAAATTTAAATTTTTAGTGAAAATTTAAATTTTTAGTGAAAATTTAAATTTTTAGTGAAAATTTAAATTTTTAGTGAAAATTTAAATTTTTAGTGAAAATTTAAATTTTTAGTGAAAATTTAAATTTTTAGTGAAAATTTAAATTTTTAGTGAAAATTTAAATTTTTAGTGAAAATTTAAATTTTTAGTGAAAATTTAAATTTTTAGTGAAAATTTAAATTTTTAGTGAAAATTTAAATTTTTAGTAAAAATTGTAAATTTAAGTGAAAATTTTAATTTAAAGCGAACAATTGAGTTCCAGTTCAGTTCTAGTTAAGTTCTAATTCCTTTTTAGTTCAGTTCAGTGCAGTTCTACTTCAGATCTGGTTCAGTTCTACTTTACTTCTAGTTCAGTTTTAATTCAATTCTAGTCCAGTTCTACACCAGTCGTTTAAGGTTAGTTCTATTTCAGTTTAGTTCTAGTTCAGTTTTAGTTCAGTTTTAATTCAATTCTAGTCCAGTTCTAGTTCAGATGTAGTTGAGTTCTAATCCAGTTCTGGTTCAGTTTTAGTCCAGTTCTAATCCAGTCGTTTAAGGTTAGTTCTAGTTCAGTTTTAGTTCAATTCTAGTCCAGTTCCAGACCAGTCGTTTAAGGTTAGTTCTATTTCAGTTTAGTTCTAGTTCAGATCTAGTTGAGTTTTAATCCAGTTCAGTTTTAGTTCAGTTTTAATCCAGTCGTTTAAGGTTAGTTTTAGTCCAGTTTTAATTCAATTCTAGTCCAGTACTAGTTCGGATCTAGTTGAGTTATAATCCAGTTCCAGTTCAGTTTTAGTCCAGTACTAATCCAGTCAATTAAGGTTAGTTCTAGTTCAGTTTTAGTTCAGTTCCAGTTCAGTTCAGTTCCAGTCCTGTTCTAATCCAGTCGTTTCAATTCTGGTTTAGTTCCAGTTCAGTTGAATTCTATTTCAGTTCTAGTTGAGTATACATAGTAGATAGAGCTTATAGAACAGACAGAACAGGTAGAGAAGTCGGACCAGATAGTGCAAATAGATTATTTCAAGTAAATATAAAAAATATATATGAAATACGTAGAGCAAATACAAATAGAGCAGGTGGAACGATTAGAGCAAATATAGATAAGAATGTAGAACAGATTATCTGCAGATGGAGATAATAAAATCACATAGAGGGAGTAGATGCAAAAGAGCAAATAGAGAAGTTTAAGCTCTATTTACTCTACTTTAATCTATATTCTCTATCAGCTTTATTTTCTCTCTACGCGCCATTTGCTCAAGAAACTGTTTATGCTCTATCTTCTTTGTTTACTCTCTCTCTCTCTCCCTGCTCAATCTATCGGACTGTCAAAAATATTATAATCCCCCAAAAGAGAAACCCTAATCACTTAACCGATCATTCACATATAAAAAGTTTAAATGCAAAAAAAGAAAGAAAGAAAGAAACACATCGTATGATTTCTAAAACCCTTTTTCCCATTCAAAGCTTAATTCAGCATTTGTCGCTAACTCAAAAAAGGAAAACATTAAGGTTGAGAAAGAATGGAAAAGTGTTTGGTTGTTGTTGTTTCTTTTTTTATTCTTTTTCAAAACCCGTATATGAATTTGGCGTCATACAGTCTGGTCTGAAAGAAGCAAAAGCAAACAAAAAAAATGAACAACATTTATGTATTTCAATTCCTTTTTATGCCTGTTTCTTCTTTTCTTATAGTATTCCAGAGATCGTTATGATCGGTACACACAAACACCTTTAAATACTTAACATTTATATGTAGAAGTTAACAAAAAAAAAAAAGTATCTTAACGTCTGTTCAGACTGACCTATCGCCAATTACACTTGAATGTATTTCTTTTGTTTTTCTTAATGACAAACGAAGTAAAGTTTTTCAACAAGAACACGAAAACAAAGAAGAATACAAAAAGTAAAAAACAAAATGGAAATAAAAAGTACCGACTAGAAGATGTTGGAAGAAGTGAATATAACACAGAACAGAGCCCATTTCAATTCTACGCTTGCCATCACAATAATAACAATAAATCATTGGACATGCCATCCATATGCCTTAAGGACAACATACACATACTCACACACACACGATGAAAAAAAGGTGCATTTCAAGACAGACGTACATACATAAATGCAACAAAGTATTGCGTAGGTTGGTTTTAGAAGTATTTTTTTTTGGAATATTTAGAAGACATGCATAATTATTTGAATGGAATATCGTCCAGAGCGGGTGCTAAGAGTCCTATCATACATAGTTAGGTTTATATATAATGTAACAGTTATCTTCAGTAATGGCTATATGAACTCTATTTCTGCTATCTTTACTATCTGCTCTACAAACTCCAATTGCCCTATCTGCTCTAACAACTATCCCTATTTGCTCCACTGTATCTGATCTATCATCCTCTCTATTTGATCTGCTCTATCTGCACTTTCTATCTTTCCCATTTGCTCTATCTGTTCCATCTTCTCCATCTGCTCCATATACTCTATTTGCTCTATCTACTCTATCTTTTGTATTTGCCCATTTACTTCCTCTTGCACTGTCTTCTTTATCTTCCAAAATTGGTCATCTACTTTTCTATTTACTCTATTTGATCTAACTTCTCTATCTGCTCTCTCTACTCTATATACTTTATGAACTCTCTCTATTGTCGCTCTCATCACTATCTGCTCTTTATACTCTAATTGGCCTATCTGCTCTATCTTACTTATTTGCTCCATCTTCTCTATTTGGTCCATCTTCACTATCTATTCTATCTGCACTATCCACTCTATCTTCCCCATCTGGTCTATCCACTCTATTTGCTCTATCTTCTCTATCTTCTGTGTTACCTTCTCTATCTGCTCAATCTTTTGTTTCTTTCTGGTCATCCTCTCCATTTGTTCTATATACTCTATCTGATCTAACTTCTCTATCAGCAGATACAGTATTCCTATCTTCTATCAGCTCCATCTTCTCTATCTGCTCCTTTTGCTTTATTTACTCTCTTTTTGCTCCATCTACTTATTTATCTTCTACATATGCCCTGTCTTCTTTAACTTATCGGTATCTGCTCTAACTTCTCATTCTGCTCATCTACTCCAACTTCTCAATTAACTCCATCTACGCAATCTGTTCTAGCTAATATATATCAACTGTATATAATTTATCTGATCTATCTTCCCTATCAGCAGATGGAGTATGTCCCATCTTCTATCAGCTCTATCTTCTTCCAATAACTTCTCGCCCAACCCTCCTATTTATTAACTACCGGCCGGTAAAATATTTTCAACATCATCAAATTAATAAAAACCAAAAACAAAAACAAAGAGAAAAAAGAAATACATTAATGCACTTGTATTGGAAGGCTCTCAAGAGTTAAATCAAACCATACAGCTGGTTAAAATATCTGCAACGACAACGATTCAATCCGTTGTATGCTTCACTGGCTGATCGCTTGTCGGTATTTTCAAAATGCTCTCGTACAACCAAGAATCCAAAGTAGAGAAAAATCCGAAAAAATAATTTAGGAACGAAGAGAATGACTTAAAAAACTAATAACGAATAAACTTCTCGTATGAAATAAAGTAAGTAGGAGCAACATAAACTATAGAAGTATGACAGACTGACGGACTGACTGACTGAATAACTGACTTAATATTCATACGTGTATGAGATGTATTTTTTCATTTTGTGGGTTTTTTTTATTTAAAATAAATATTTTCAATACAGGTTCTCAAGCCTTCTTTTCTTACTTTATATAAATTTCGTTTTGGTTGTTGTTACTTGGCCCGTTGGCCAACAGCAACAACAAAATGTTGAAGGCGGCTGTTGTATGTTTTAACCTTTTTTTACTTTTATTTTCACTTATTTTGTTTTGTTCTTATTTTCTTTAAACTCTTTTTTTCTCTAGAGTTATTTTATTTTGGACAAAGTTAATACCCATCAAACATTTGTATGTAAAAATTGTCGCGGATTCACTTCAGGAAGGTTGTAAGAAGATTTATGCAGATTTACAAAAACAAAATACATTACTTATTGCTACTTTAACTTCTTGGAAGCATCTTCAAGAAGTTCTTCAGAAGATAGTAGACAATTTCCAGAAATAAAATATGTTTTGATCTTATCCGAGTATATAAGAAATTGTCTTCCAGAAGTTGTTTAGAAGATAGTAGATGATTTACAAAAACAAAATACATTACAATCGCCACTTGATCTTCTCGGAGTAGATATGGAGGTCTCTTCAAGAAGTTGTTTAGAAAATAGTAAATGATTTACAAAAACAAAATACATTATAATCGCCAATTGATCTTCTCGGAGTAGATAAGGAAGTCTCCTCCAGAAGTTATTTAGAAGATTGTAGATGATTTACAACAACAAAATACATTACAATCGCCACTTGATCTTCTCGGAGTTGATGAGGAAGTCTCTTCCAGTAGTTATTCGGAAGATAGTAAAATACAATACAATCGCCAATTGATCTTCTCGGAGTAGATAAGGAAGTCTCCTCCAGAAGTTGTTTAGAAGATAGTAAATGATTTACAAAAACAAAATACATTATAATCGCCACTTGATCTTTTCTGAGCAGATGTGGAAGTATCCTCCAGAAGTTATTTAGAAGATTGTAGATGATTTACAACAACAAAATACATTACAATCGCCACTTGATCTTCTCGGAGTTGATGAGGAAGTCTCTTCCAGTAGTTATTCGGAAGATAGTAAATGATTTACAAAAACAAAATATATTACAATCGCCACTTGATCTTCAGGGAGTAGATAAGGAAGTCTCCTACAGAAGTTGTTTAGAAGACAATAATAAAAAAACAACAGTAAAAGTTACCTGATCCTGATTTTCAACATTGAATTTTGGTAGTTCTGTAATATTTTGCCTTCTGAAAGTTTCTTTGAAGTCTCATTTAAGGCACTTACAGAAGATTCTTACAAGTGACTTCTGAGGCACTTCCAAAAGTGACTTCTTAGAGTTGTCTGGAAGCCACTTTGATAAAGAACAGTTGTTTATTGATACTTTGAAGATTTCTTCCCCGATGAATTTCAACTTCTAGAAGACTCTTCTTAGCCACATCCGCAACAAAAAATGTTTGCAGGGTATATATAAGATTTTGTGTATCTGTGTGTATGTGTGTGTGTGCCGTATACACTGAGCGCGATCGTTGAATGCAACAAACACTTAAGAGATACAAAGAAAGATAATGTTCTTTTTTTTTGATTTTGTTGTCGTTATTCTTTTGTTGCATTTGAAGTATGTTTTTGTATGTTGGATTTTGGTATGATTATTATGTGTGTGAGAGTGTGTATTAAGTATATAATACTCCCTGCCTTTTTTGTCATCCACATGTTAAAATCAAGCAGCGCAATACACACCTGAAAAGATCACACACTGTTTCCAAAGAAAATTTCTTCTTTATGATGATGATCAGTTATATTGGTCGCAGTCTAATTATTTTTTGGATTAAGTAGTTCCTGATGAAGTTTTATATCGGTTAAATATAATATTTTCCAGCGAAACTAATGCCAAATGTAAGATTTTCGTCAATTTTTAATGAATCTCCAATTTCAATTGACTTTAATTCAATACTGTGACCAACTTCTTCTCCATTGACTTAATCTTTTATAGGAATGGATGGCAGATTTTCATTCATTTCGGAATTTTATATAATTTAAAAAATGTAGCTCCTATATCCGTCCAAGTCCATCTATTTGAAAATCTCTTTTGTATTTAAAATCGATGTGTAATGTTTTCCCAATAGTGATTATTAAACTGCATTCGGTAACATTTGGTCCGTTACAAAATTGTTCCAATGTGAACTCCAAAAGAATTAGGATTCCAAATAGAAAGAGATCCATATGTAAGAAATCAATGTGATTCGCAAAACTTTAAATAATTAAATTTTGAAATTTTAGAACGCAAATGGTTCAATTAACACCGGATAATTGTCAGTCTATTTCAAAGAACAACTCTGCAAAACCTGCAAAAAGGAGACATCATCTCCCTGACATTAGTGCACATAAGCATCACTTTCGTTAAGAACTGATAGAAGATATAACGAATAAGGTATCACCTTCCAATTATGGAACATTAAAGATCGCTTTGGTAATGAAAAGAAAGATGAGATAACGAGGAAAAATTCGTCTTCCAATAATGAGTATATTTTTTTTACATCAATCTATTAGTATATGGAATCGGTGGCAAGATAATTCCTATGGTATTGAAGTAGAGTTTGTACTAGGCCAACTTTAAATACCCAAATGTGTGGCGTGTTCCAATATCTAAACAAATCAGAAAGGTTAAAGTCTGGACTATAAAGTGCAATTTTCCCATATTATTTTCCAACTGTACAATTCTTATCGCTCTCTGTACCTCTGCCTCGAATCCAACAGTTCATAACACAAACACTCTTTTGATCTTTCCAGAAGGGTTAAGGTACGAGTTTCCATGATGGAAGATTATCGTCTCACGACAGATCGAATACTCTAAAAGTTCTTTTTGTTGTTTGCTCTCTTCCAACTGTTTTGCTGCCGGTCGCCTTTGGCCCTCTGTCCCTTATCATACAGCTCATAATACAAACTCTCGTTAATATTCATTGTCACCGCTGATTTGGCAGCTTGACTAATCATTTTTATCGTGTATCTAATGCTTTCAGTTTCTAAACTTTTGGGTTGACGGGACTCTCTTCATGTTGTATCGCAATCAATACTTTTGAATCGCGCAAACCATCATTAACAAGAAAGTTTCTCCCATGCCATTTGGCATATACCTAGGCCACTATATTGGCTTATGGTGCGCTCACCGCATGGAAAAGAAACGGATCCGACGATTAGTAACTTAAGAAATTACGTGTCACATACGAAATTCCTTAAATACATTCTTTGTCAAGTGGCTCTCATGAAATTTTTGGAATCTCTGGGTTTGCAAAGGCTGAACAGTGACCTAAATAATGTTCTAAAGTATCCATGTCTTCCCTATATGCACAGCATACGTTGCCATGTTTCCATATTGTGGAATGTGCAGTATCTGACTCCCATTAACCTACTAAGCTCGCTTTTCTGTAAATTGTCAGGTATAAGGGATAAGGTCACCACATAGTATCCTTATCCCTTAATTCTACCAACCATAACAGTGTTCCACATAGTTCTGCGTAACACTGCCATCCACTACTGCCTCCCAATGGCATCTAGACTCGTTAGCTAATTTATCTCACT
The DNA here is from genome assembly GCA_004302925.2 of Cochliomyia hominivorax. Taxonomy (NCBI): domain Eukaryota; kingdom Metazoa; phylum Arthropoda; class Insecta; order Diptera; family Calliphoridae; genus Cochliomyia; species Cochliomyia hominivorax. Next base: position 75,398,835 of record PYHX02000494.1, on the reverse strand, counting down.
AAACATTTTCGATCATTCCCCTTTATGGCCAAGTACCCAGGTGATGTGTTCCATTTTACTTGCCAAGTTCATCGTTTACAGCCTCATTGCAATCTAGGACAGTCCTTAAAATCGTATCCTTGGATTCTAACGAGCGGTTTAACCTTTGACTGTCGGTAAAGGTGTAATGATCTCTGTATGTCAAATCAATTTAGCTCCGTCTGTAGGACTATATTATGGTCTGGAGACCCAGTGCAGTCGTACCATCCCCATTGGATTCATCCATAAAGCAATAAGAATTCTTCTTATTTATTCTATATCAATCTAATATCCATACATGAGATCCATAATATCTTGAAGAGATGATTTGTGCTCCCTATTTTATCCATCTCTGGGAAATAGTGTAACAATTTGAATTATTGCACAGATGGATATATTTTTCTTTATTGGATTCACATGGCAATGGCAACCGATTTTTTATTGTTGTTGTTGTTCATATTTCTCTCTTTGATTTACTCGTTTTTGTTTTATTTTTTCCTCTTTTACCAAATTTTGCTTTTGTCATAAAGAGATTCCCCTCTTCTCTTGATAATATTGGGAGGGTTTGTAATGTATTCAACATTTGAAGAGTTAAAGCATTTACTTTGGGCTGGTCAAGCAATGATCAATGTATGGGTTCATTAAAGAAATGTTAATGTAGTGGTTTTCTTTTATTTTATTTTATGTTTTTTTTTTATTTTTTTAATTTTGGTTTACAGACAACAAAGATAAGATATGCGAGACACGGTAGACATAGTGGCGACATGCTTTAGACGGGCTGTCTTCTATGGTTGCTTCTATTATATTCGACAAACAAACAGTCTTATGGTCTTATAATAATGCAAAGGGGTCTGACGAGCATAAGTAAACGTCTTTAAGTGCAACGAGTGCAAGAAGGTTTTCTGAGGCTTTAAAAACATTAAAGCAGACGGACGGACAGCCAAGTTAGACAGACAGACTTGGAGACGACATTTGAGTTTTGTATATATATATAATTTATAACATTGTTGTTGTTGTTGTTAGTGCGTTATGGTCGTTTTCTTTTTGTTTTTGTCTGCATCTAACAGATAAAAAACCCAAGAAAAACGCAAAAGCAACAGGGAACGAATTGTATTCATTCGTACGATCAAATCATCGATCGCTGTTATTGTATATGATTTTAGCCAAGGTTGGGTCTTTGGATTTTTATTTCAACTCAGTTGCGTTTCAATCGTTGTTAACTTCACACTCTAAGCGCGTCTTTTCTGCTCTCTCTCTCTCACGTTGTTTTAAGATTTTGAAATTTTGAAAAGAAAATTGTGTTTGAAAAAAAGCTTATTTTTTTAATTAAATTATTTAATTAAAAATTTTATAAAATAATAATAAATAAATATAAATAATAATTATTTTCTTATTTAATTTTAGAAATTTGTTTTTTTTTTTAAATAATTTTCAAAATTATTTAAACATCAAAATAAAAAAAAAAATCCCCGCGAAAAATCATGATTTTAATTAAATCCAAATGGAAAATGTTACATCAAGTTAATAACAATTAAAAAATAAGCGATAACTCCTTCAAAAAAATTTAGTTTTCAAAATAAATTATTTAAAAAAATATAAAAAATAAAAAATAATCCTTTTTTAAATAAAATAAAATAAAATAAAATAAAATAAAACCTGGTGTTCAAGTGTTACTGCTACAACTGCTGCTACCCGCCGCTTACCACTTTATTCTTTTTTTTTTTTACCACAATTTATAAGATTATTGGATTTGTTTTTTGTGTGCATTTAACTCCATTACACGACATTATGATCCTAAGAAGTGTTTTTTGTGTTGTTTCGTCTCTATGTCTGCTACATGTTGGATTAACAGCAAATTTACAACGTCAAGAGTTATCGGTAAGTACGTACTATATAATACATAAATATACTTATATGTATAATATATATATGTATGTATGTATGTATGTATGTATGTATGTATGTATGTATGTATGTATGTTTGTAACTATATTTGTTGTAAGTCTAAATGTAAAGTTTACGTTTAAATAAAATAAACTTTTTTTTTATATTGAAAAGAAAAATCACACATACAACTCAGATACATGTATAATTTATTAGGGTGGTAACAAGTTATAATGGAGTTTATTAAAATAGCCTTTTCCGATTTATAACGAAATCCATATATGTGAAAATTTTGTCCATCTGTCTGTCCTTACATAACAATTCTTTCCCAACTCTTTCTAAACCCAAGATTCCCAAATAACTTACTAAGATCTTTAGACCCTCAAATTCTTTTAAGGATCATAAAAAGATCTTTCGATTTAAAGATTTATATATTCAAAATTCAGAAATCGTATTGATTCCCTTAAAAAATATATCCCTCCTTCCGTCTGTCAGTTCCAAAAAATTGTTCAAAATTGTTTTCTGTTTAAAAGAAAAAAATCTAAACTTCAGAAGATCTTTAGTCCCTTAATTGCTTTATAAATCTAGACTAAAATGATCGATAAATATATGCAAGCTTATCCGGATGATGAAAATGAAAATCTTATAAAAACTATGTCCGTTCGTCTGTCCCTAAAATTTTATTTAGTTTATTTATCCTTTTGAAGGTTTAAGATAATTTAAGAATATTAAGATTTGGAATATATTAAGGACCTCAACTACTTTAAAGTTTATAAACAAAGTTATCGTTTATTAAATGCGTGTAATTAAATCACGAAAATCTTATCTCTTCAGATAATAACTAAGTCCTTACTCCCATCTCTCCCTAAAAATTGCTCAAAAGTTATTTAAATCTTTTCCAAAGTTTCAAAAGATAATTTAGGGATGAATATCTTAAGACCCCAAATTCTTTTAAAGATCTTGACTAAACATATCAAAATAATAATTTCATGTATCCAATACCAGAAAATTTAATTAATTCACATAGAAACTATGTCCGTCCTTCCGTCTGACCTTTTTTAAAATTTTTCTCATTTCATCTACTTATTCAGATTATTGTTTTTTTTATTAGGGATGTAACTATTTTCATTCAAGATATAATAGAAATTACTAAATTAGTTTTTCTGGATTCAAAAAGAAATCGAAATATATCAAAATTTTATCTCTTCTTCTCTTATTCTATCGAATCCGAAGGTCTTCAAGTAATTGGGAATATTTTTAGTCTCTCAATCCATTTAAATGTCATGATGGAAGTTATCGATTAATACATTCTTATGTTCAAGATTAAAAAAAATCGAATTTATTCATATAAAATTATATCCATCCTTCCGTCTGTCCGTGAAAATTGAGGAACCCTTTTGAACGGTTTAGATAATTTTACAATATGAACTTATAAAAATCTTTCTTTTAAAAATCTTGACTTAAGTTATCGATAAATAAATTCAAGTATCCGCAATATGAAAATTTATTCACATAAAAACAATGTCCATTTCTTCGTCTGTCTTTGGCAACTATATTATTAAAAGTTATCTCACATTATCGACCTTTTCGAAAGCTGTCCATTCATCTGTCCTTACAGAATTTTTGTTATTTTACCCTTTCTGAATCCCAAGTCCTAAACTAATTTAGAAATATTTTTAGTCTCTCATTTATTAAATTCATGTATCCAGAACATGAAAATCTGATATATTCAGATAATAACTAAGTCCGTCCTTCCGTCCTATAGCCCAGGCCTTGACTCTTCTGATTACCATTTGTTTCGATCATTCAGTAAAAAAATTTATGGAAAATATTTCCATCAAATTTATTTTCTAGAAATTTGTTAAAATTTTAATTATTTTTCAAAAATTTTCATTTGATTAAAAATTATCGTTAAATTTTATATAAAAATGTTTTCCTTTTTTATAAAATGTTTCATTATTTCGTTGAATTTTCACTTTCGTTAAATTTATTAAAACATCATATAATTTTTTTTATAGAAAACATTCGTTAATTTTTAAAAAAAGCTTCGATAATCTTTTTAAAAAAATTGTTGGTTAAAATTTCCTTTTATAAGAAATTTTCGTTAAATTTTTCTTTTCTAAGAAATTTTCGTCAAATTTTTCGTTTATAGAAAATTTTCGTTTAATTTCTTTTTTAAAGTATTTTTTAATTCCTTTTTTAAGGAAAATTTTGTTAAAATTTCTTTTCTTAAGAATTTTTTGTTAAAATTTATTTTTCTTAAAAAGTTTTCGTTAAAATTTCTCTTAAAAAAATTTCGTTAATTTTATTTTATTTTTTTTAATTTTTGTTGAATTTTATTTTGAAAAATTTTCGTTAAAATTTTCATTTTATTGATCATTTTCGTTTACTTTTCCTGAAATTTTTCGTTTAATTTTATTTTCATTCAAATATTCCATCAATAATATTTTTCCTTAGAAAATGTTTGTTAATTTAGTTTTTTTTTTTTTTTTTTTAATTTTTGTTTAATTTTCATTAAATAAATTCTTATAGAAAATTTTTCGTTAAATTTTTCTTTCATAGAAAAATTTCGTTAAATTTCTTTTTAATAGAAAATTTTTGATTAATAGGAAATTTACATTAAATTTTCTTTTTTTAGAAAATTTTCGTTAGAAAATTTTCATTAAATTTTCTTTCCTTAGAAAATTTTCTTTTTTTTTTTAGAAAATTTTCGTTATTATTTTTTTTTTTTGGAAAATTTTCGTTAAATTTTTTTTAGAAAATTTTTGTTAAATTTTCTTTTTTTTAGAAAATTTTCGTTAAATTTTCTTTTTTTTAGAAAATTTTCGTTAAATTTTCTTTTTTTTTGAAAATTTTCGTTAATTTTTTTTTTGAAAATTTTCGTTAATTTTTTTTTGAAAATTTTCGTTAAATTTTCGTTTTTTGAAAATTTTCGTTTTTTAGGAAAATTTTCGTTAATTTTTCTTTTTTTTTTTAGAAAATTTTCCTTAAACTTTTCTTTTTTTGGAAAAATTTTCGTTAAATTTTCTTTTTTAGAAAATTTTCATAAAAGTTCCTTTTTTAGAAAATTTTCGTTAAATTTTCTTTTTTGTTTTAGAAAATTTTCGTTAAATTTCCTTTTTTTTAGAAAATTTTCATAAAAGTTTCTTTTTTTTAGAAAATTTTCCTTAAATTTCCTTTTTTTCCTTTTTTCGTTAAATTTCCTTTTTTTTAGAAAATTTTCATAAAAGTTTCTTTTTTTAGAAAATTTTCGTTAAATTTTCTTTTTTTTTTAGAAAATTTTCATAAAAGTTTCTTTTTTTAGAAAATTTTCGTTAAATTTCCTTTTTTTTTAGAAAATTTTCATAAAAGTTTCTTTTTTTAGAAAATTTTCGTTAAATTTTCTTTTTTGTTTTAGAAAATTTTCGTTAAATTTCCTTTTTTTTAGAAAATTTTCATAAAAGTTTCTTTTTTTTAGAAAATTTTCCTTAAATTTCCTTTTTTTCCTTTTTTCGTTAAATTTCCTTTTTTTTAGAAAATTTTCATAAAAGTTTCTTTTTTTAGAAAATTTTCGTTAAATTTCCTTTTTTTTTAGAAAATTTTCATAAAAGTTTCTTTTTTTAGAAAATTTTCGTTAAATTTCCTTTTTTTTTAGAAAATTTTCATAAAAGTTTCTTTTTTTTAGAAAATTTTCGTTAAATTATCTTTTTTGTTTTAGAAAATTTTCGTTAAATTTCCTTTTTTTTAGAAAATTTTCATAAAAGTTTCTTTTTTTTAGAAAATTTTCCTTAAATTTCCTTTTTTCCTTTTTTCGTTAAATTTCCTTTTTTTTAGAAAATTTTCATAAAAGTTTCTTCTTTTAGAAAATTTTCGTTAAATTTCCTTTTTTTTAGAAAATTTTCGTTAAATTTCCTTTTTTTAGAAAATTTTCGTTTAATTTTCTTTTTTTGTAGAAAATTTTCGTTAAATTTTCTTTTTTAGGAAAATTTTCGTTAAATTTTCTTTTTTAGAAAATTTTCGTTAAATTTTCTTTTTTAGAAAATTTTCGTTAAATTTTCATTTTATAAAAAATTTTCATTAAATTTAGTTTTTCAATAAAATTTTCAGTAAATTTTCTTGTTATAGAAATTTTTTAAATTTTTTTCTAGAAAATTTAAGGAAATCTTTTTCTTGAACCTCCCTAATAATAATAATAATATTTATCGTATGCCTGCAATATTTTTTGTCTTTGACCATTAACATGTGCAACCGAAAGAAGCCAATAAATAAGTTAAATTCAGAGTCATAACCAGCGCCAAAAAGAAGTACACAATTCATTCGTATGTTAGAGAAAATACCCAGCGGGAAATTATCTCATGGCTTGCACAGTTTGGGGCCCTTTTAATATAGGTTTAATCAGATCCTGACCTGGAACCTGAACACAATTCAGAAGTAAAATCCGAAATTGAACTAAACTAGAACTGAACAAGAACTGAACTGGAACTCAAGTAGAACTGAACTAGAACTGAACTGGAACTCAAGTAGAACTGAACTACAACAGAACTAGAACTGAACTAGAGCTGAACTAAAACTGGAACTGAACTAGAACTTTATCCCTTAGGAAACTATATATATAAAAATGAATCTGTGTTTGTTTATATGTTCGTTTCTTAGGAACTTATAGAAAAAATTAAATTAAAAAAATTTAGATAGGACCAGGGGAAGTACCCCTCATACAAAAATTGATCAACGAATATTTAAAGAACCACTACACCGAGAATTTTCAAATTTGGTCCCAATTAATTTTTCAAATAACAAATTTTTTTGGACAGAATGAAGGGCGGATAGGATCATGGGGAGAGTTGTCCCCATACAAAGCAAATGTTAATTATTAAATATCTAAAGTTCTTTGGTCCCAATCACTTTTTCAAGGAAACAGTTCCTGGACAAAATGTAGGACAGATTGGACCAGGTACCATGTACCAATGTGCAAATATTATTTATCGAATATCTAGAGAATTGTACAAGCGAAATAAATCACTTTTTCAAGGAACTGTTTTACTGGACAAAAGGATAAGGGAAGACGTATCCCCTAAGGGGAGACGAACTGTTTTACTGAACAAAAGGCCAAGGGGAGGGGTATCCTCCATACAAATCAAAGGACTACTAAAAGGAGAATTTTCCGTTATTGGTACCAATAACGTTTTTATTAATACACTTCGTGATTTGTGAAACTTTGTTAGAGATCTAAGACGGAGGAGAATTTTTGTGCAGCAAAGCGCACCGGTTAGAAGCTAATTACTTTATAAAATTGGGCCCTTTTTTAGGAAACCATTTTGAGTTTAAATTTCCCTCTTGAAAAGTTGTTGTAGAAAGAAAATATTGCATACGAGTGCAAAAAACCTAACCTCACTACATGCATAATAATAATAATAATAATAATAATAATGAAAAAAGAGAAAAAATAAAAGAGAAAAAAAATAATAATAAAACAAAATATTTCATACATATTTTGTATGATTTATCCATTGACAAGTTTTCCAAACAGAATAAATAATGATTTATTACAAGAAAAAATAAAATGAAAAAACAAAAAAAAAAAAAGAACAGAAAAAAATTAATAATAAAATCAAATTTGAATTTAAATTTTGTAACGGCGACACATAATCGAAACAAATGTCGACCGTTGTAGGATGGTGTCACCGACTAAATTTAAATAAAAAAAATTTTAATTTGCAAAAACATAAAATTCTCAACAGTGATTAATAATAATAATAATAATAATAATAATAATAATAATAATTATAATTATTAATAGAAAACGACCAAGAAAGCCAGAAAGAATTTAAAAAAAGTGTTAATAATGGATGCAAAAATAAATAAAGTTCAGTGTGGTAATTAGAAAATAATGTTATTTGTTTGGTAAAGGCCACTTAAAGAGAAAATGCATTTAATTAAGTTTAAAATTGTCTAATTGGAATTTTATATTTCAGCTTGAATTAATATGTTTAACTCAATTTCCTTGTTGCCATGTTATTTTTACAAGATTTTTATTTTTTTTTTTAAATTTTAACAAGATTTTACAAATGTTTAATTTAAAACTAATTAAAAAGACTTGTTAACTAAATCTCAAGATCTTCTAGATAACGATTTAAAGTAGCAAAAATATTTTGCACTTTTCTATCAACATTTCATTATTAATTATTTATTTATGATTATTAATATTGTTATTATTAATATTGTTATTATTATTATTATTATTATTATTATTATTATTATTATTATTATTATTATTATTATTATTAAAATCATAATTAGAATATTAACTAAAATCCGAAATATAATTTGAAGCAGAAGCTGAATTAGAATTTTAACTAGAATTTGAACTAGAAATGAATTAGAATCTGAATTGGAATCTGAATTAAATTCTGAATTAGGATCTGAACTAGAAGCAGAACTAAAATCTTATCTAGAATCTGCATTAAAATCTGAACTAAAATCTAAACTAGAATCTGAAGAAGAATCTGAAATAGAATCTGAAATAGAATCTGAACTAAAACCGGAACTAAAATCTTAATTCGAAGAATCTAAAACATAATCTTAACCGCAATTTTAACTAGAGTTTTTTCTAGAATTTGATTTAAAGTCTGAATTAGAACCAAAACAAGAGTCTGAACTAGAAACTGAAATAAAATCTGAATTAGAAGAATCTGAACTAGATTCCGAAATGGAATCTCAACTAGATTCTGAACTAGAAACTGAACAGGTTCTTCTAATCTGAATTAGAAGAACCTGAACTAGATTCTGAACTATAATCTAAACTGTTATTTGAACTAGATTCTTTACTAGAATTTGATTTAAAGTCTGAGTTAGAAACAGAACTAGAAATTAAACCAGAATCTTAAGTAGAATCCGAAATAGAATTTTAGAATATAATATAATATAATATAATATAATATAATATAATATAATATAATATAATATAATATAATATAATATAATATAATATAATATAATATAATATAATATAATATAATATAATATAATATAATATAATATAATATAATATAATTTAATATAATATAATATAATATAATATAATATAATATAATATAATATAATATAATATAATATAATATAATATAATATAATATAATATAATATAATATAATATAATATAATATAATATAATATAATATAATATAATATAATATAATATAATATAATATAATATAATATAATATAATATAATATAATATAATATAATATAATATAAATTAAACCAGAATCTCAAGAAGAATCCGAAATAGAATCTGAATTATAATCTGAATTAGAAGAATCTGAACTAGATTCTGAACTATAATCTGAACTGCAATCTGAACAAGAACCTGAAGTGGAAACTGAACAATAAATTAAACCACAATCTGGACTCGATTTTGCAATAGAATCTGAACTAAAAGCTGATCTAGAATCTCTACGATAAATAAAGTAGAATCTGAATTAAAATCTAAAATCAAATCTAAAACTTAACTTCGTAACGGTACGTTGATGTTGTCCTGTCTTATCTGAAGTTGTGCAAATAAATGTCCTTTTTCCTATTCGTCGAAGAATCTGAAAAGTTGGTTCAATTTTTGTTTTCCAGCTCAATATTCCATATTAATATTCCATATTAATATTCCATATTAATAGCAGAACTCCTGCGACCGCTATTTTCCTCTTTGTGAAATCGATCTGCAGGAAATTTTATATACAGAGTGGAGAAGATATTCAGCTGCAATATATTTCGATAGGGACAATTTTATAAATTTATATTCCCTTAAGAATTACGAAAGTATCTTACTCCTCTGAGAACCGAGGAATAATTTTTCTTGAAACAAAGTCGGTAATGTTAAGAGCCTGGAAGGAAAGACAGTCACCATATGGTACATATATTGATAAAAATTATTCAATATTTTTTTTTATTAATTTCATGAAATTATAATAAAGAAGAATGCAAAAAAAAAAAAAAAACTGGCATAAAACCCAAATCATGTTTTCACAAATACCAACAAAAAATCCTCTTTTCTACCATATTTAGCACACAAAACAAATTCTATAGATCCACAGCAGAGTTTAAATGCATTCAAAGTGTCCAAAAGAAAAATATTCTACAAAAACAAAAAAAATATCCCATTTCAGAAAATGCTTACAAATGTTTGCGGTCAATTCTTTCAGTCCTGCAATATTTTTATTTTATTTTATTTTATTTTTTTTTTTTTGCTAAAAAAAAGTAAGAAAAATGTCATGTGATGCCCAAATGAACATGGGAACTTTATATAAAATGAAATATTTAAAAAATATATTTTTTTTATTTTAATACCCTTCACGATTATAAGCAGAGCAAGAGGATAAAATAAGTTTATTATTCTATTCCAGAATTGTTTGATTAATTTTTAAATTCAATTCCATTTCTAGTTCATTTCCAGTTAAGTTCCAATTCATTTCCAGTTAAGTTTCATTTCAGTTCAATTCCAGTTAAGTTCCAATTCAATTCCAGTTAAGTTCCAGTTCATTTCCAGTTAAGTTCCACTTCAATTCCAGTTAAGTTCCAGTTCATTTCCAGTTCAGTTGCAATTCAGTTTCAGTTTAGTTCCAGTTCAGTTCTAGTTCAATTCTATTTCAGTTCTAGTTCATTTCCAGTTAAATTCCAATTCATTTCCAGTTAAGTTCCAGTTCATTTCCAGTTCAGTTGCAATTCAGTTTAAGTTTAGTTCCAGTTCAATTCTAATTCAGTTCTAGTTCAGTTCTACTTTACTTCCAGTTCAGTTCCAGTTCAGTTTCAGTTCATTTCCAGTTCAGTTTCAGTTTAGTTCTAATTGAGTTCTACTTAATTTTCAGCTAATTTTAAGTTCATTTTCAGTTAAGTTCCAATTCAGTTTCAGTTTAGTTCCAGTTCACTTCCAGTTCAGCACCAGTTAAGTTCCAATTCAGTTTCAGTTCATTTCCAGTTCAGTTTCAGTTTAGTTTTAATTCAGTTTTACTTTATTTTCAATTCAGTTCAGTTTCAGTTTAGTTCCAGTTCAGTTCTACTTCACTTCCAGGTCAGTTCCAGTTCATTTCCAGTTAAGTTCCAATTCAGTTTCAGTTCATTTCCAGTTCAGCTCCAGTTCAGTTTCAGTTTAGTTTCATTTCAATTTTAGTTCAGTTCTAATTCAGTTACAGTTCACATTTTTATTCAGTTCTCTATAATTGAATCTCGATCAGTTATGGAATTTAACTTTTACGAAAAGAACAGTATTTACGATTCGTCTTGGCCGGATATATTAAATTCTTTTCTTAGATTTTGGTTTATAAACCTCAAGTTCTTAAAAAGTCTTCGCACATACTTTTTCATAACCAAAAAATAAGAAGGAATTAAGCGGCTTCTTTACATGTTTGTTTCCACACTCGATTCTGCTTATGTGTATATGTATGTGTATAACTGTTTGTATATATGTGTAAGTGTAAACAAGTATGTGTCTTAAATCTTTTTTGCTCTCCTTCAGGTGTTTAAAATACAAAAATTTATGTAAAAAAAAAATTCTAAAGATACAAATTTTTATATGAATAAAAAATCAATTCGATCTTTTTATAAATCCAAACGACGACTACGACTACGATGGAGGAGGGGATCTATAATACAACAATAGCAGACAATTTGTAGTCTTTTAATATTTTTTCATTCTTCTCTTTTTCCTCATTTTTAACTTGGTTATCACATTTTTGTTGGTCGATACCTGGAATATTCAAGTGTTTTCTTAGGATTTACACTTCTTTTTTTATTATTTTTATTTACTTTTTTTGTATAAAATCCATCCTAAATGTGTGATGTCCGGGTGTATAAAAATTTTGATTTCTTTCAGTTTTTGTTGTTGTTGTTGTTGTTTACTCTTCTTTTTTTGCTTCTTGTTGATAAAAAGAGGTTTATAATTTTCACGATCGTGTTTAACAACAATTGATTCGTTAATATTAAGTGTTTTTTTCTTTTGGAGTTTAAACTGCACTTAAAGTGAATTATGAAGGTGATTTGTGTGATTTTTTTCCTACATTTCGAGAACAATTAGAATATTTATTTAGTCGAATTTATTATTTGTACTCTAATTGTTGATTCCCGGAATTAGTTGACAAATAATAAAATTTAGTTTATTATTTATTTATTTATTTATTTATTTATTTATTAATTTATTTAATAACGAAATTAATTATAAGAAAAATATAAATTTTTTCATATAAAATTTTTAAAATTTAATAAAATTTTATTTAAATATTTTTCTTTAAATTACTTGATTGATTTTCTTAAGCTTTTTTCGTTAAGTTTTGTTTTTATAATAAAAATATTTTTATAAATCTGTTCTAGTTTAGTTCTGGTTCAGTTCTGCTTTAGTTCTAGTTCATTTCTAATTCAGTTCCAGTTCAATTCTAGTTCAGTTCAAGTTCACTTCTAATTCAGTTCCAGTAAATTTTTAGTTCAGTTCAAGTTCATTTCTAATTCAGTTCCAGTTCAATTCTAGTTCAGTTCAAGTTCAGTTCCAGTTCAGTTCAAGTTCAGTTCTTATTCAGTTCCAGTTCAATTCTAGTTCAGTTCCAGTTAATTTTTAGTTCAGTTCCAGTTAATTTTAGTTCAGTTCTAATTCAGTTCCAGTTCAATTCTAGTTCAATTCAAGTTCAATTCAAGTTCAGTTCAAGTTCACTTCTAATTTAGTTCCAGTAAATTTTTAGTTCAGTTCAAGTTCAGTTCTAATTTAGTTCCAGTTTAATTCTAATTCAGTTCAAGTTCAGTTCAGTTCAAGTTCAGTTCCAGTTCAGTTCAAGTTCAGTTCCAGTTTAGTTCTAGTTTAATTCAAGTTCAGTTCAAGTTCAATTCTAATTCAGTTCCAGTTAATTTTTAGTTCAGTTCAAGTTTTGTTCTAATTGAGTTCCAGTTCAATTCTAGTTCAGTTCAAGTTCAGTTCTAATTCAGTTCCAGTTCAATTCTAGTTCAGTACTAATTCAGTTCTAGTTCAGTTCTAATTCAGTTCTAGTTCAGTTCTAACTCAATTTTAGCTCAGTTCTACTTCAGTTCTTGTTCAGTTTTCTTCAATTTTAGTTCAGTTTTAGTTCAGTTCCAGTTAAATTCTAGTTTAATTCAAGTTCAGTTCAAGTTCACTTCTAATTCAGTTCCAGTTAATTTTTAGTTCAGTTCAAGTTTTGTTCTAATTCAGTTCCAGTTCAATTCTAGTTTAATTCAAGTTCAGTTCAAGTTCACTTCTAATTCAGTTCCAGTAAATTTTTAGTTCAGTTCAAGTTCAGTTCTAATTCAGTTCCAGTTTAATTCTAGTTCAGTTCAAGTTCAGTTCCAGTTCAGTTCTACTTCAGTTCTTGTTCAGTTTTCTTCAATCTTAGTTCAGTTCCAGTTTAGATCTAATTCCGTACTAATTCAGTTCCAGTTTAGTTCTAGTTCAGATTTTAGTTCAGATCTTCTTAAATTTTTGTTCATATTCTAGTTCAAATCTTGACCTCTTTGATTCGCGTTTGACCTTGATTATATTTCAGATTTATAGTTCAGATTCTAATTCAAATCCAGGAGGTTCTATCTCAGATTCTAATCGAGATCCTAGATCAGATTCTAGCCCAGATTCTGGCTCAGGTCCCAATTAAGATCTTAGTTCAGATCCTGTTTCATATTCTTGTTCATATTCTATTTCAGACATTGACTTCAATAAAATTCTTTTCGACCTTGACCCTAAAACCAACATCTTTATTACTTCATCTCATTTACAAATAAACATTCAAAATACAAAGTCTAAATTATAAATTCTCATTTAAAATGATCTTGATCAATGTGAACAAATCAATTATTTATTACAATCATTTTTTTTATTTATGAAATTTATCCAGAAATTAATTATTAATTTATTTTATTTTTTTCGCAATAAATTAAATCCACCCATTTTACAAATTGTGTTCTATATTTATGCCACAATTGTAATGAATTTATAACACGATCATTGGAAAACATTATAACGATCGATTCATATAAAAACGCCCTTTTTATCAATTACTAACACGAAACGTTAGATTGATTACATTTACACATTTTAAGTGACAGAGATGACGGCGTTTTCACTTTGAAAATCACCAACAACAAATGAAGTGAAATGCAATAAATTGGAATGCGAAATATTGCATGAGGATCCAATCGACGATCGATATAAAATAAATTAAATTTTAAGTGTTTTTTTCTTATTTCGTTTTGAGTCAATCATAAATATTTTATTTATTTTATTCAAAATCTCCTTAAGAAATTAATTAATGTCTGTGTTTGATTTCGATAAAATGTGGCGCATTGTGCATCAGCGGCGCCTGTTGGCGAAAACAACGATAAGAGGCAAAAAAAACAAAAACAAAAAAAAAATAGAGATGTTTTTTTGTGGACACAGATCAAGTGCTAGATAAAAGAGATGTGCTCAGAATTTAATTAAGTAATGAAAATGACTGTAGGTGTTGTCAACTATTTTTTAATGGTTTCACTTACAGCATGCATGAGGATGATAATGACGATCATAATAGTGATCATAATGATATTCAACACGCTACAAGATACGAGATGCACGAGTATCTTAAATTGATATCTTTAAAAGTCACACACAAGAAATATGTGAAAAATAAATTCCATCTAATTGAAAAAAAGGGGAACATAATTTAATCATTAGGGGTATTCACTAAAAGTGATCTTCTAAACGGGTTTCTAACTTTAGTGATCCACTGAAAATATCTTTAAATAAAAGAAAAACTGTAAAAGATACTAAATAACTATTAAAATCGTTGGATTTAATTTTAAAGAAGCAATTAAGGATTACAAGTGATCTTAACACACGATCATAAAATGTAGAGTTACCAGACTCTAAAATTTGAACGAAATTTTTGCGAAAGAAAATTAAAAAATCTAGAAAAAGAAAATTTAAAAAAATTCTGGAGAAAAAATTTAACGAAAATTTTCTAGCAAAAGAAAATTTAACGAAAATTTTCTAGAAAAAGAAAATTTAACGAAAATTTTCTAGAAAAAGAAAATTTAACGAGAGTTTTCTAGAAAAAGAAAATTTAACGAAAATTTTCTAGGAAAAAAAATTTAACGAAAATTTTCTAGAAAAAGAAAATTTAACGAAAATTTTCTAGAAAAGAAAATTTAACGAAAATTTTCTAGAAAAAGAAAATTTAACGAAAATTTTCTAGAAAAAGAAAATTTAACGAAAATTTTCTAGAAAAAGAAAATTTAACGAAAATTTTCTAGAAAAAGAAAATTTAACGAAAATTTTCTAGAAAAAGAAAATTTAACGAAAATTTTCTAGAAAAAGAAAATTTAACGTAAATTTTCTAGAAAAAGAAAATTTAATGAAAATTTTCTAGAAAAAGAAAATTAAACGAAAATTTTCTAGAAAAAGAAAATTAAACGAAAATTTTCTAGAAAAAGAAAATTTAACGAAAATTTTTTAGAAAAATTTAATTTAAGGAAAATTTCTTAGAAATTGAAAATTTAACGAAAATTTTCTAGATAAAGAAAATTTAACGAAAATTTTCTAGAAAAGAAATTTAACGAAAATTTTCTAGAAAAAGAAAATTTAACGAAAATTTCTAGAGAAAAACTTTTAACGAAAATTTCTAGAGAAAAACATTTAACAAAAATTTTCTATCAAAAGAAAATTTAACGAAAATTTTCTAGCAAAAGAAATTTAACGAAAATTTTCTAAAAGGACTTTTACCGAAAATTTCTTATTTTTTACGAAAATTTTCTAGAAAAAGAAAATTTAACGAAAATTTCTTATTTTTTACGAAAATTTTTTAGATAAAGAAAATTTAACGAGAATTTTCTAGAAAAAAAAATTTAACAAAAATTTTCTAGGAAAAGAAAATTTAACGAAAATTTTCTAGGAAAAGAAAATTTAACGAAAAACTTCCATAGAAAAAAAATAATGAAAATTTTCTAGCAAAAGAAATTTTCTAAAAAAAAAAAAATTAACAAGAATTTCTGGAGAAAAAATTTAGCGAAAATTTTCTAGCAAAAGAAAAATTTAGCGAAAATTTTCTAGCAAAAGAAAATTTTACGAAAATTTTCTAGCAAAAGAAAATTTTACGAAAATTTTCTAGCAAAAGAAAATTTTACGAAAATTTTCTAGCAAAAGAAAATTTTACGAAAATTTTCTAGCAAAAGAAAATTTTACGAAAATTTTCTAGCAAAAGAAAATTTTACGAAAATTTTCTAGCAAAAGAAAATTTTA
This sequence comes from Cochliomyia hominivorax, assembly GCA_004302925.2. Taxonomy (NCBI): domain Eukaryota; kingdom Metazoa; phylum Arthropoda; class Insecta; order Diptera; family Calliphoridae; genus Cochliomyia; species Cochliomyia hominivorax. The sequence continues at coordinate 75,382,702 of PYHX02000494.1, read as the reverse complement.
CGAAAATTTTCTAGCAAAAGAAAATTTTACGAAAATTTTCTAGCAAAAGAAATTTAACGAAAATTTTCTAAAAGGACTTTTACCGAAAATTTCTTATTTTTAAAAAAATTTTTTATAAAAAGAAAATTTAACGAAAATTTTTTAGAAAAATTTAATTTAACGAAAATTTCTTAGAAATTGAAAATTTAACGAACATTAAAAAAAAAGAAAATTTAACGAAAATTTTCTAGAAATACTGAAATGCCACATTGAAATGCTACATTGCAAAAACATACATATAGTTTAGCCTATGAATTGATTTATAAACTATAAACTGATCTATAGACCAGACGATAAACTAATCTAAAAACTTGACCGATCTAAAGATCAGGTTATATAGTCAAGACTATGAACTGATCTTATCTATATTCTAAAATATGAACTGATCTACAGTCTTGACTATAAATAAATTTATTTATAACTAAAAACTGATTTATAATCTCGATCGAATTTTTAGGAAAAAGAAAAATATAATTAATGAAACTTTTTTCTTAAAAAGTTTGTAAAACTCTGGCCACATTGTTTTTGTTTGAAACGGATTCCCGAGAGAGTGGTGGGGAGAGTGTGAAAGAGGAATGTGTTAAATTGAAATGAAGAAAAATATCTTAAAAATTGTGTAATTTTCATTTAATGTCCATTTGATGTCATCAAAGTTAATTACATTTGCAATTTGACTTTAACATTTTAGACTTTCTGTTGTTGTTTTTGTTATGCATTTAAACGACAAATGTCTAGACTTTAACGTGTGTTTGTTTATGTGCAAAAAAAAAAACGCGTTAATAAAAATTTTTAAATTGCGTGTAATGAAATTCAAATTGTGTTGAGGCAAATAAAAGTCGTAAATGGAACGAATTGAGGGGAATTGGAATGAAGAGAAAAATATATATAGAATTTCTTATGAAACTTAATCCACAATTTAAGTTATTTATTATTTATTTAAGATTTAAATTTTATTATCTTTAAATTCTTTTTCTTCATTCTTTCTCTTTTTCAAATCACTGACCTTCACTCATGATTTGAAATCAATATTTTTCTTGTTTTCTGGTTTTTTTTTTAAGTTTAATCATTTGAAAAAATTGTTTACATTCCAATACGATTAAATATCTTTTCCTCTTTCTTTTATAAGAGAAGTACTGGGGAAAAAAGCCACAAATTGAAGTTTTCAATTTTGTGGTAAACACAATTTATAAAATCGATTTTAGGGATCTTGTGAAAATGATAAAGCGAAATGATCACAACGAGAGTGGTTTTGAAATTATCATTTTCTAATTTTTATATAACATTTTAAAAAACTTATCAATTGTACTACGTATATGAATAAATATTTGTTTTGTTGGTGTTATTATTTATGTATTTTTTCATGTTTCAAACATGTCGATCAAATCGATCGTATGTACATACACCCTTCTACAATTACAAGTAAATAAACCTCAGATCTTGAAACTAAAAAAGGATTTTTTAAATGCAAAATATTTAAAGGCCTTTCAAAGATCGTTTGAACAACTGATCTTCATTACAAATATATTCTCTATCCTCCCTAAGAACACTAAACCACAATATAGATTTTCATAAAATCTAAACAAATCTCTTTCAAATTTTCCTTTCCCCAAACGATCTTGTCAATATTTTCTTTCACTTCTCTTAAGAGATCATTTTCTCTTTCTTCAATTAGTAAAGGCCCTGTCTCCTTCCCATTTCATGATTGATTCCTTAATATAAATTTCTTAATCATTTTTATTATTATTATACGCCTGCGTGTGTCTGATTTCATATTTACACACGAAGTGAGTGAGTTTGTGGTTAAAGACGCGTGCTCAGCGAAAAACCTCAGTGTAAACAAAAAACTCATATTAATGACACTAAAACAAAAACAAAAATAAATGATAAAAAATTATTGGAAAGAAAAATAAACTTAAATTATTACTCATGTAATGTCATGTCATATCACTTTAAGAGTATCAATTCAAATTGGCGCTGAACGTACATATACTCATCGCTATAAAGTGACAGAAGACAAAAGAGGTTGGACTGACTAACTACAAGTTAACAAGAATTGTCGATTAATTAAATAACATAAAAGTAACTGTAATATAGGATGATAATGGATAATGAAGACAAATTTTGAAATCAAAAAAATTTTATGAAAATTTTATTATAAAAAGAAATTTTAAGGAAAATTTGCGATGAAACGAAAATTTATCGAAAATTTGTTAGAAACAACAAAATGTGTAAAGAAATATAGCCTGGACCACAAACTGATCTATGATGTAAATTATATGTCGATCAATAGTCTTGACATTACACTGATCTGTAGTCTAGACTTTAAAGAGATGTTCTGTTCTAAGAGAAGACTGTTCTATAGTCTAGACTATAAACTGATCTATAGTCTAGACTATAAAGGGATCTATAGTCTAGACTATAAAGGGATCTATAGTCTAGACTATAAAGGGATCTATAGTCTAGACTATAAAGGGATCTATAGTCTAGACTATAAAGGGATCTATAGTCTAGACTATAAACTGATCTATAGTCTATAGACTATAAACTGATCTATAGTCTATAGACTATAAACTGATCTATAGTCTATAGACTATAAACTGATCTATAGTCTATAGACTATAAACTGATCTATAGTCTATAGACTATAAACTGATCTATAGTCTAGACTATAAAGGGATCTATAGTCTAGACTATAAAGGGATCTATAGTCTAGACTATAAACTGATCTATAGTCTAGACTATAAACTGATCTATAGTCTATAGACTATAAACTGATCTATAGTCTATAGACTATAAACTGATCTATAGTCTATAGACTATAAACTGATCTATAGTCTATAGACTATAAACTGTTCCGTGGTTTCTTTAGTCGTATGAATAAGTTTAAAAAGAAGATAATAAAACCCTGCTGAAAGGCATTAAGATCAAGTCCAGTACGATCTTAATCATGGTATTTCTGGAAATAATGGTTTGGAATAGACGCTAAATGGGCTGACGGTTGTGGTATTCTGGGACTTCAGTACGTAGGAGTGAAATTTTACGGAAATGGCTTCCAGGCTAATGCCACAACTGCCTCCGTCCCGTTAAAACTTGGCAGGTCTCAAGGTACGTTCGATAATTGTCGCCGTTAGGTTGGTGGTACAGGTTCGGATGTAATTTTTCCCCGATTAACGCGGATCTGGCTCTGGCTTTGGGTCTTGTCAACCCTCGCATGGCCTCACTGCTTGCAAAGATAACCATGGGATCACAACGCGACTGTACAACGATTTGAGATAGCGGCTTTGAGTTGGGACCAAATAGAAAAGATAATGAATATCAACCAAAACAATCAAACTGGAGCAGAATCTACAGGTGAAGCAGATAACCCTTTAAATAAAAGTGTGTTTACGGCAAGAACACCGAAACGGAAAACAGAGCAAATAGTAGAAGAAAATTGCAGAAAAACTGTCGGCTCTGACGCATTTAGGCGACTTGGAGACCTTATATCTTCCCTGATGGATTTTGTAAAAACGAAGAATAATGTACACCACAGTATTAAGGAGCAAGTTCGAAAAATAAGGGTGACATATAACGAGGCATCCGATGTATTGCAAGAAAAAAAGGAAGATTCCCTTAGGAAACAGGAGCAGGCAACTCAAATGTCACCGGGCGTTTCAAAAAGTAGCTCAATGACTATAAAAAGGACTAGGGACCTCAGTGAGGATATTCCCAGAATGACGCCAAATAAGAGAAAAAAACAATCGACGGAACCAAGGGAGGTACCAATTGATAACAAGACTTCCGAAATTTCAACACTGCCCGTATGGACGAAAGTTAAAAGCAGAAAGTCGTTACCGAGAAAGAAGAATAGGCCAAATGCATTGATTATTGCAGCGAACGGAGAGTCTACATATGCAGATATTCTCAGGAAGATAAAATCAGACTCTAAATAGTCTAAGAGAATTCGTAGAACTCAGAAAGGAGAGTTGATATTAGAGATGAAGAGTACCAGCAATGAACAGACTGGAAAATTCAACGAACTGGTAGGAAAACTTTAGAAGGGGAAGCCGAAATTCGATCTAAAATTAGCGAGACTCTCATCGAGTGTAGAGATCTGGATGAGATAACAACAGCTAAGGATATATGCATGGCACTAAAGGAGCAGTTTGAAATCACTAACTTGGAGGAAAGTGTGGTGAAAAATATTCGCAAAGCCTATGGAGGTACTCAAATAGCAAAAATTTGTCTACTGGATGCAGTCGCCCTAAAAGTGCTGGAAGTGGGAAAAATAAAGGTCGGATGGACAGTATGTAGGGTGCGAGAGCCAGTAGTACTCAAGAAATGTTTTAGGTGTTTGGAATATGGACACATAGCCGGAGATTGTAAAAGTGCAGTAGACAGATCAAGACTATGCCGTAAATGTGGTGTAGCGGGTCACATTGCAAGGATTTGCACAGCGAACCCGAAATGTATGTTTTGCGTCGACAACGGGGAGACAGAAATTGAACATATAGCGGGTAGTGGCAAATGTCCGGTATTTAGGAAAGCACTTAGCCTCAATAAAAGATGAAGATCATCCAGCTGAATCTGAATCATTGCGCAGCGGCTCAGGACCTACTCAGTCAGACAATTCGTGAAATAGTCTATAGACTATAAACTGTTCTATAGTCTATAGACTATAAACTGTTCTATAGTCTATAGACTATAAACTGTTCTATAGTCTATAGACTATAAACTGTTCTATAGTCTATAGACTATAAACTGTTCTATAGTCTATAGACTATAAACTGTTCTATAGTCTATAGACTATAAACTGTTCTATAGTCTATAGACTATAAACTGTTCTATAGTCTATAGACTATAAACTGTTCTATAGTCTATAGACTATAAACTGTTCTATAGTCTATAGACTATAAAACTGTTCTATAGTCTATAGACTATAAACTGTTCTATAGTCTATAGACTATAAACTGTTCTATAGTCTATAGACTATAAACTGTTCTATAGTCTATAGACTATAACTGTTCTATAGTCTATAGACTATAAACTGTTCTATAGTCTATAGACTATAAACTGTTCTATAGTCTATAGACTATAAACTGTTCTATAGTCTATAGACTATAAACTGTTCTAATAGTATAGACTATAAACTGTTCTATAGTCTATAGACTATAACGTTCTATATCTATAGACTATAAGTGATCTATAGCTAGACTATAAAGTGATCTATATTCTGGACTATAAACTGTTCTAATAGTCTAGACTATAAACTGTTTTATAGTCTATAGACTATAAAGTAATCTATAGTCATAGACTATAAGTGATCTATAGTCTATAGACTATAAAGTGATCTATAGTCTATAGACTATAAAGTGATCTATAGTCTATAGATATAAGTGATCTATAGTCTATAGACTATAAAGTGATCTATAGTCTAGACTATAAACTGATCTATAGTCTATAGACTATAAAGTGATCTATAGTCTAATAGACTATAAAGTGATCTATAGTCTATAGACTATAAAGTGATCTATAGTCTATAGACTATAAAGTGATCTATAGTCTATAGACTATAAAGTGATCTATAGTCTATAGACTATAAAGTGATCTATAGTCTATAGACTATAAAGTGATCTATAGTCTATAGACTATAAAGTGATCTATAGTCTATAGACTATAAAGTGATCTATAGTCTATAGACTATAAAGTGATCTATAGTCTATAGACTATAAACTGTTCTATAGTCTATAGACTATAAACTGTTCTATAGTCTATAGACTATAAAACTTTCTATAGTCTATAGACTATAAACTGTTCTATAGTCTATAGACTATAAACTGTTCTATAGTCTATAGACTATAAACTGTTCTATAGTCTATAGACTATAAACTGTTCTATAGTCTATAGACTATAAACTGTTCTATAGTCTATAGACTATAAACTGTTCTATAGTCTATAGACTATAAACTGTTCTATAGTCTATAGACTATAAACTGTTCTATAGTCTATAGACTATAAACTGTTCTATAGTCTATAGACTATAAACTGTTCTATAGTCTATAGACTATAAACTGTTCTATAGTCTATAGACTATAAACTGTTCTATAGTCTATAGACTATAAACTGTTCTATAGTCTATAGACTATAAACTGTTCTATAGTCTATAGACTATAAACTGTTCTATAGTCTATAGACTATAAACTGTTCTATAGTCTATAGACTATAAACTGTTCTATAGTCTATAGACTATAAACTGTTCTATAGTCTATAGACTATAAACTGTTCTATAGTCTATAGACTATAAAGTGATCTATAGTCTAGACTATAAAGTGATCTATATTCTGGACTATAAACTGTTCTATAGTCTAGACTATAAACTGTTTTATAGTCTATAGACTATAAAGTAATCTATAGTCTATAGACTATAAAGTGATCTATAGTCTATAGACTATAAAGTGATCTATAGTCTATAGACTATAAAGTGATCTATAGTCTATAGACTATAAAGTGATCTATAGTCTATAGACTATAAAGTGATCTATAGTCTAGACTATAAACTGATCTATAGTCTATAGACTATAAAGTGATCTATAGTCTATAGACTATAAAGTGATCTATAGTCTATAGACTATAAAGTGATCTATAGTCTATAGACTATAAAGTGATCTATAGTCTATAGACTATAAAGTGATCTATAGTCTATAGACTAAAAGTGATCTATAGTCTATAGACTATAAAGTGATCTATAGTCTATAGACTATAAGTGGATCTATAGTCTATAGACTATAAAGTGGATCTATAGTCTATAGGACTATAAAGTGATCTATAGTCTATAGACTATAAAGTGATCTATAGTCTATAGACTATAAAGTGATCTATAGTCTAGACTATAAAGTGATCTATAGTCTAGACTAATAAAGTGATCTATAGTCTAGACTATAAAGTGATCTATAGTCTAGACTATAAAGTGATCTATAGTCCTAGACTATAAAGTGATCTATAGTCTAGACTATAAACTGATCTATAGTCTAGACATAAACTGATCTATAGTCTGGTCCATGAACTGATCTTTTGTCTCGATTATAAACTGTTTCTATAGTCGAAATTAGACCAAGATTTATCTATCGCTTACACTTTTTTACTAGATCCCTGATCAAAAGACCAGATCCCCTAGATTGTTACAACCCTTTGAGACATTTTATATTTATAACTTTTTCAAAAAATATTCGCATGATGCATTAAAACTGAAAACAAATTGATTGACAAACCGATTTAAATGACAACCGATTAATGTCAAACAAATTGATAGACAACGAGACTGAGGAGACAGAACAGAAAGACAGACAACCTTTTGGTAAATTTATATATTTTATTAAAATGTAAAGCGTACAATTAGAAGAGAATCACACACAAATTAAAATAAAATTTACAACAAAAAATCACACCAAAAAACCGAAACCGATATAAATCCTAAGAATTTAAGACACATTGAAGCAGACATTGTGTGAACTGAATAAATTAAGTGGAAAAATAAGAACGAAAAATAAATATTTTTTCATCGGAAAGGGGTGGGACGGGTGTTCACCATTATCTTTCTCACAGTGTAAAAAATATAAAATACGAAATGAAAAAAAGTCAAATAGTTAAATTCATGATAAATTTTTATTTTTAATTAATTTTGATTTTAATATTTTGATTGTTGTCCACAGCAAAATGTTGGGTTTTTTCGCATTTTTTGTGAAAAAATAAATCATAAATCATTTCAAGCGATTTCATTTCAGTTTATTTTTTATCCATTTTGGATTATTTATGACTGATTTTTAAGTAGCAACTTTAAAAATAATAATAATATTTCACACTTGCTTGCGGCATATTTATGGACTTACTACTTACAGACTTGTCCAGAGGAGGTTTGATCAATTTTCACACAAACTGATCATTTCGTTCGATCGTTCATTTGTTGTCTTGTTGCTTTTTAACCTGCCTCATTTGTTTGCCAACGATTTGCGAGTCATATAAATTTATGACTCCATCTCTTATTTTGTTTAGATTGAGTTTTTATTTTTATTTTAATGTCATTATTTATTTTATGTCGTACTAATTGATAAGTCGCTTTTATTTTTGTAAATTTTATTATTTTATTTAAGTCATTTGAAGTGGTTCATAAAATCATTTTGTATGAAATATTTTACTTGTTAGAAAAAAAAATATATTTATAACATGTAAGGGAAGGATCCTTAATTTTCAGAAACAAAAAATTTCATTTTTTAAAAGCAAACATTCTATGAATTGACTATAAACTGATCTATCATTTAGACTACAAACTAATCTTTAGTTTAAATTATAAAATGGCTATAAACTAATGTATGTGAAGATAAATACGTATTTAACTAGCACAGACAAAAACCAAATTTTTTAACAGAGCTGATTTTGCAGTTAACAGCGCGCTGTTAAGCATTTAACAGAATTTCTTAAAACGACTAGTGTACTAAAATGGACAATGTGAGCAACAGGAACCATGTTCCAAACATTTATATCATGGAAATGGCTCTCCAAGGTGCTAGCCTATTGGTCCATAACAACAAAACTACCAAAAATATAATTGGTATGCAATATATCGCTCTTTTAAAATATATCAAATTATTTAACATTTTTTGGAAGGATTGGTCAGTATGGAAAAATGGTGCGTGGTACACATATCACGCATATAGTATATAGTCCTAGGTACTCCTAATGAGCACGCTTAGTGGGATATCTGAATAATTTTGGAATTGAGAAAAATCGAGTTGAAAATCTTGAAATTTCTCGAGAGGATTTGTGAACCTATATGTCCTGGAACGTGTACCACGTCTATTTTTCCACATGGTTCACAAATCCTCTCGAGAAATTTCAAGATTTCAACTCGATTTTTCTCAAATTCCAAAATTATTTCAGATATCCCACTAAGCGTGATCCATTAGGAGTACCTAGGACTATCATACCTATATAGCGTGATATGTGTACCACGCACCATTTTTCCATACTGACCACATCCAATATTGTCAATTTAAGAAAATTTTCAAAAAATCACTTTTTCAAAAAATAATTAAAATTATTTGGAAATTATTTCACCTATTCCACTATTATAGATCTATTAAAGACCCTTTGGAGTACCATTTCTATATGTCCTGGAACGTGTACCACTTCTATTTTCCCAATGGTTCACAAATCCTCTCGAGAAATTTCAAGATTTTCAACTCGATTTTTCTCAAATTCCAAAATTATTTCAGATATCCTACTAAGCGTGCTCCATTAGGAGTACTAGGACTATCATACCATATAGCGTGATATGTGTACCACGCCCATTTTTCCATACTGACCAATCCTTCCAAAAAATGTTAAGTAATTTCATATATTTTAAAGAGCGATATTTGCATACCAATTATATTTTTGGTAGTTTGTTGTGTTAGACCAATGGCTAGAACCTTGGAGAGCCATTTCCATGATATAAAGTGTTTGGAACATGGTCCTGTTGCTCACATTGTCCATTTTAGTATACTAGTCATTTAAGAATTCTGTTAAATGCTTAACAGCGCGCTGTTAACTGCAAAATCAGCTCTGTAAAAAATGTGGTTTTTGTCTGTGCTAGTTAAATACGTATTTATCTTCACATACATTATAAACTAACTTATAATCTAGACTAGAAACATAACATTATGAACTGATCTACAGTCTAGACCACAAACTGATCTACAGTCTAGACCACAAACTGATCTACAGTCAAGACCACAAACTGATCTAGAGTCTAGACCATAAACTGAATCTACAGTCTAGACCACAAACTGATCTACAGTCTAGACCACAAAACTGATCTACAGTCTAGACCACAAACCCGATCTACAATCTAGACCACAAACTGATCTACAGTCAAGACCACAAATTGATCTACAGTCTAGACCATAAACTGACCACAAACTGATCTACAGTCTACACCACAAACTGATCTACAGTCTAGACACAAAACTGATCTACAGTCTAGACCATAAACTGACCACAAAACTGATCTACAGTCTACACCACAACTGATTACAGTCTAGACCACAAACCGATCTACAGTCTAGACCACAAACTGATCTAACAGTCTATACCACAAACTGATCTAACAGTCTAGACCA
>PYHX02000494.1:75234397-75372430 GCA_004302925.2 Cochliomyia hominivorax | reverse complement strand
TTCTTGATTGGAGGCTTATTTAAGGAACTACAGCCAATTTTAGTTTAATTTTTGAAAATTTCAAAAATGATCATGAATTGCTTAGATTCTTGATTGGAGCTTATTTAAGGAACTACAGCAATTTTAGTTTAATTTTTGAAAATTTCAAAAATGATCATGAATTATGCTTAGATTCTTGATTGGAGGCTTATTTAAGGAACTACAGCCAATTTTAGTTTAATTTTTGAAAATTTCAAAAGTGATCATGAATTATGCTTAGATTCTTGATTGGAGGCTTATTTAAGGAACTACAGCCAATTTTAGTTTAATTTTTGAAAATTTCAAAAATGATCATGAATTATGCTTAGATTCTTGATGGAGGCTTATTTAAGGAACTAGAGCCAATTTTAGTTTAATTTTTGAAAATTTCAAAAATGATCATGAATTATGCTTAGATTCTTGATTGGAGGCTTATTTAAGGAACTACAGCCAATTTTAGTTTAATTTTTGAAAATTTCAAAAATGATCATGAATTATGCTTAGATTCTTGATTGGAGGCTTATTTAAGGAACTACAGCCAATTTTAGTTTAATTTTTGAAAATTTCAAAAATGATCATGAATTATGCTTAGATTCTTGATTGGAGGCTTATTTAAGGAACTAGAGCCAATTTTAGTTTAATTTTTGAAAATTCAAAAATGATCATTGAAATTATGCTTAGATTCTTGATTGGAGGCTTATTTAAGGAACTAGAGCCAATTTTAGTTTAATTTTTGAAAATTTCAAAATTGATCATGAATTATGCTTAGATTCTTGATTGGAGCTTATTTAAGGAACTGAGCCAATTTTAGTTTAATTTTGAAAATTTCAAAAATGATCATGAATTATGCTTAGATTCTTGATTGGAGGCTTATTTAGGAACTAGAGCCAATTTAAGTTTAATTTTGGAAAATTTACAAAAGTGATCAAATTGCCTGATTCTTGATTGGAGAGCTTATTTAAGGACTAAGCCTAATTTTTAGTTTAATTTTTGAAAAATTTCAAAAAATGAATCATAGAATTAATGCTTAGATTCTTGATTGGAGGCTTCATTTAAGGAACTACGAGCCAATTAAGTTTAATTTTCGGAAAATTTCAAAAAATGATCATGAATTATGCTTGAGATTCTTGATTGGAGGCTTATTTAAGGAATTAGCAGCCAATTTTAGTTTTTAATTTTTGAAAATTTCAAAAATGATCATGAATTATGCCTTAGATTCTTGATTGGAGGCTTATTTAAGGAACTAGAGCCAATTTTAGTTTAATTTTGAAAATTTTCAAAAATGATCATGAATTATGCTTAGATTCTTGATTGGAGGCTTATTTAAGGAACTACAGCCAATTTTAGTTTAATTTTTGAAAATTTCAAAAATGATCATGAATTATGCTTAGATTCTTGATTGGAGGCTTATTTTAAGGAACTAAGCCAATTTTAGTTTAATTTTTGAAAATTTCAAAAATGATCATGAATTATGCTTAGATTCTTGATTGGAGGCTTATTTAAGGAACTAAGCCAATTTTAGTTTAATTTTTGAAAATTTCAAAAGTGATCATGAATTATGCTTAGATTCTTGATTGGAGGCTTATTTAAGGAACTACAGCCAATTTTAGTTTAATTTTTGAAAATTTCAAAAGTGATCATGAATTATGCTTAGATTCTTGATTGGAGGCTTTATTTAAGGAACTACAGCCAATTTTAGTTTAATTTTTGAAAATTTCAAAAATGATCATGAATTATGCTTAGATTCTTGATTGGAGGCTTATTTAAGGAACTACAGCCAATTTTAGTTTAATTTTTGAAAATTTCAAAAATGATCATGAATTATGCTTAGATTCTTGATTGGAGGCTTATTTAAGGAACTACAGCCAATTTTAGTTTAATTTTTGAAAATTTCAAAAATGATCATGAATTATGCTTAGATTCTTGATTGGAGGCTTATTTAAGGAACTACAGCCAATTTTAGTTTAATTTTTGAAAATTTCAAAAATGATCATGAATTATGCTTAGATTCTTGATTGGAGGCTTATTTAAGGAACTAGAGCCAATTTTAGTTTAATTTTTGAAAATTTCAAAAATGATCATGAATTATGCTTAGATTCTTGATTGGAGGCTTATTTAAGGAACTACAGCCAATTTAGTTTAATTTTTGAAAAATTTCAAAAATGATCATGAATTATGCTTAGATTCTTGATTGGAGGCTTATTTAAGGAACTACAGCCAATTTTAGTTTAATTTTGAAAATTTCAAAAATGATCATGAATTATGCTTAGATTCTTGATTGGAGGCTTATTTAAGGAACTAGAGCCAATTTAGTTTAATTTTTGAAAATTTCAAAAATGATCATGAATTATGCTTAGATTCTTGATTGGAGGCTTATTTAAGGAACTAGAGCCAATTTTAGTTTAATTTTTGAAAATTTCAAAAATGATCATGAATTATGCTTAGATTCTTGATTGGAGGCTTATTTAAGGAACTACAGCCAATTTTAGTTTAATTTTTGAAAATTTCAAAAGTGATCATGAATTATGCTTAGATTCTGATTGGAGGCTTATTTAAGGAACTACAGCCAATTTTAGTTTAATTTTTGAAAATTTCAAAAATGATCATGAATTATGCTTAGATTCTTGATTGGAGGCTTATTTAAGGAACTACAGCCAATTTTAGTTTAATTTTTGAAAATTTCAAAAGTGATCATGAATTATGCTTAGATTCTTGATTGGAGGCTTATTTAAGGAACTAGAGCCAATTTTAGTTTAATTTTTGAAAATTTCAAAAATGATCATGAATTATGCTTAGATTCTTGATTGGAGGCTTATTTAAGGAACTAGAGCCAATTTTAGTTTAATTTTTGAAAATTTCAAAATGATCATGAATTATGCTTAGATTCTTGATTGGAGGCTTATTTAAGGAACTACAGCCAATTTTAGTTTAATTTTTGAAAATTTCAAAAATGATCATGAATTATGCTTAGATTCTTGATTGGAGGCTTATTTAAGGAACTAGAGCCAATTTTAGTTTAATTTTTGAAAATTTCAAAAATGATCATGAATTATGCTTAGATTCTTGATTGGAGGCTTATTTAAGGAACTAGAGCCAATTTTAGTTTAATTTTTGAAAATTTCAAAAATGATCATGAATTATGCTTAGATTCTTGATTGGAGGCTTATTTAAGGAACTAGAGCCAATTTTAGTTTAATTTTTGAAAATTTCAAAAATGATCATGAATTATGCTTAGATTCTTGATTGGAGGCTTATTTAAGGAACTAGAGCCAATTTAGTTTAATTTTTGAAAATTTCAAAAATGATCATGAATTATGCTTAGATTCTTGATTGGAGGCTTATTTAAGGAACTACAGCCAATTTTAGTTTAATTTTTGAAAATTTCAAAATGATCATGAATTATGCTTAGATTCTTGATTGGAGGCTTATTTAAGGAACTAGAGCCAATTTTAGTTTAATTTTTGAAAATTTCAAAAATGATCATGAATTATGCTTAGATTCTTGATTGGAGGCTTATTTAAGGAACTAGAGCCAATTTTAGTTTAATTTTTGAAAATTTCAAAAATGATCATGAATTATGCTTAGATTCTTGATTGGAGGCTTATTTAAGGAACTACAGCCAATTTTAGTTTAATTTTTGAAAATTTCAAAAATGATCATGAATTATGCTTAGATTCTTGATTGGAGGCTTATTTAAGGAACTACAGCCAATTTTAGTTTAATTTTTGAAAATTTCAAAAATGATCATGAATTATGCTTAGATTCTTGATTGGAGGCTTATTTAAGGAACTAGAGCCAATTTTAGTTTAATTTTTGAAAATTTCAAAAATGATCATGAATTATGCTTAGATTCTTGATTGGAGGCTTATTTAAGGAACTACAGCCAATTTTAGTTTAATTTTTGAAAATTTCAAAAATGATCATGAATTATGCTTAGATTCTTGATTGGAGGCTTATTTAAGGAACTAGAGCCAATTTAAGTTTAATTTTTGAAAATTTCAAAAATGATCATGAATTATGCTTAGATTCTTGATTGGAGGCTTATTTAAGGAACTAGAGCCAATTTTAGTTTAATTTTTGAAAATTTCAAAAGTGATCATGAATTATGCTTAGATTCTTGATTGGAGGCTTATTTAAGGAACTAGAGCCAATTTAAGTTTAATTTTTGAAAATTTCAAAAGTGATCATGAATTATGCTTAGATTCTTGATTGGAGGCTTATTTAAGGAACTAGAGCCAATTTTAAGTTTAATTTTTGAAAATTTCAAAAGTGATCATGAATTATGCTTAGATTCTTGATTGGAGGCTTATTTAAGGAACTAGAGCCAATTTAGTTTAATTTTTGAAAATTTCAAAAAGTGATCATGAATTATGCTTAGATTCTTGATTGGAGGCTTATTTAAGGAACTAGAGCCAATTTTAGTTTAATTTTTGAAAATTTCAAAAATGATCATGAATTATGCTTAGATTCTTGATTGGAGGCTTATTTAAGGAACTAGAGCCAATTTTAGTTTAATTTTTGAAAATTTCAAAAGTGATCATGAATTATGCTTAGATTCTTGATTGGAGGCTTATTTAAGGAACTAGAGCCAATTTTAGTTTAATTTTTGAAAATTTCAAAATGATCATGAATTATGCTTAGATTCTTGATTGGAGGCTTATTTAAGGAACTAGAGCCAATTTTAGTTTAATTTTTGAAAATTTCAAAAGTGATCATGAATTATGCTTAGATTCTTGATTGGAGGCTTATTTAAGGAACTACAGCCAATTTTAGTTTAATTTTTGAAAATTTCAAAAATGATCATGAATTATGCTTAGATTCTTGATTGGAGGCTTATTTAAGGAACTACAGCCAATTTTAGTTTAATTTTTGAAAATTTCAAAAATGATCATGAATTATGCTTAGATTCTTGATTGGAGGCTTATTTAAGGAACTAGAGCCAATTTTAGTTTAATTTTTGAAAATTTCAAAAATGATCATGAATTATGCTTAGATTCTTGATTGGAGGCTTATTTAAGGAACTAGAGCCAATTTTAGTTTAATTTTTGAAAATTTCAAAAATGATCATGAATTATGCTTAGATTCTTGATTGGAGGCTTATTTAAGAACTACAGCCAATTTTAGTTTAATTTTTGAAAATTTCAAAAATGATCATGAATTATGCTTAGATTCTTGATTGGAGGCTTATTTAAGGAACTAGAGCCAATTTTAAGTTTAATTTTTGAAAATTTCAAAATGATCATGAATTATGCTTAGATTCTTGATTGGAGGCTTATTTAAGGAACTAGAGCCAATTTTAGTTTAATTTTTGAAAATTTCAAAAGTGATCATGAATTATGCTTAGATTCTTGATTGGAGGCTTATTTAAGGAACTAGAGCCAATTTTAGTTTAATTTTTGAAAATTTCAAAAATGATCATGAATTATGCTTAGATTCTTGATTGGAGGCTTATTTAAGGAACTAGAGCCAATTTAGTTTAATTTTTGAAAATTTCAAAAATGATCATGAATTATGCTTAGATTCTTGATTGGAGGCTTATTTAAGGAACTACAGCCAATTTTAGTTTAATTTTTGAAAATTTCAAAAATGATCATGAATTATGCTTAGATTCTTGATTGGAGGCTTATTTAAGGAACTAGAGCCAATTTTAGTTTAATTTTTGAAAATTTCAAAAATGATCATGAATTATGCTTAGATTCTTGATTGGAGGCTTATTTAAGGAACTAGAGCCAATTTTAGTTTAATTTTTGAAAATTTCAAAAATGATCATGAATTATGCTTAGATTCTTGATTGGAGGCTTATTTAAGGAACTACAGCCAATTTTAGTTTAATTTTTGAAAATTTCAAAAATGATCATGAATTATGCTTAGATTCTTGATTGGAGGCTTATTTAAGGAACTAGAGCCAATTTTAGTTTAATTTTTGAAAATTTCAAAAGTGATCATGAATTATGCTTAGATTCTTGATTGGAGGCTTATTTAAGGAACTACAGCCAATTTTAGTTTAATTTTTGAAAATTTCAAAATGATCATGAATTATGCTTAGATTCTTGATTGGAGGCTTATTTAAGGAACTAGAGCCAATTTTAGTTTAATTTTTGAAAATTTTCAAAAATGATCATGAATTATGCTTAGATTCTGATTGGAGGCTTATTTAAGGAACTAGAGCCAATTTTAGTTTAATTTTTGAAAATTCAAAATGATCACAAATAAAGCTTAAATTCTTGATTGGAGGCTTATTTAAGGAACTAGAGCCAATTTTAGTTTAATTTTTGAAAATTTCAAAAGTGATCATGAATTATGCTTAGATTCTTGATTGGAGGCTTATTTAAGGAACTAGAGCCAATTTTAGTTTAATTTTTGAAAATTTCAAAAATGATCATGAATTATGCTTAGATTCTTGATTGGAGGCTTATTTAAGGAACTAGAGCCAATTTTAGTTTAATTTTTGAAAATTTCAAAAATGATCATGAATTATGCTTAGATTCTTGATTGGAGGCTTATTTAAGGAACTAGAGCCAATTTTAGTTTAATTTTTTGAAAATTTCAAAAATGATCATGAATTATGCTTAGATTCTTGATTGGAGGCTTATTTAAGGAACTAGAGCCAATTTTAGTTTAATTTTTGAAAATTTCAAAAATGATCATGAATTATGCTTAGATTCTTGATTGGAAGCTTATTTAAGGAACTAGAGCCAATTTTAGTTTAATTTTTGAAAATTTCAAAAATGATCATGAATTATGCTTAGATTCTTAATTGGAGGCTTATTTATGGAACTAGAGCCAATTTAAGTTTAATTTTTGAAAATTTCAAAAATGATCATGAATTATGCTTAGATTCTTGATTGGAGGCTTATTTAAGGAACTAGAGCCAATTTTATTTTAATTTTTGAAAATTTCAAAAATGATCATGAATTATGCTTAGATTCTTGATTGGAGGCTTATTTAAGGAACTAGAGCCAATTTTAGTTTAGTTTTTGAAAATTTTAAAAAATGATCATGAATTATGCTTAGATTCTTAATTGGAGGCTTATTTATGGAACTAGAGCCAATTTAAGTTTAATTTTTGAAAATTTCAGAGGTGATCATGAATTATGCTTAGATTCTTGATTGGAAGCTTATTTAAGGAACTAGAGCCAATTTTAGTTTAATTTTTGAAAATTTCAAAAATGATCATGAATTATGCTTAGATTCTTAATTGGAGGCTTATTTATGGAACTAGAGCCAATTTAAGTTTAATTTTTGAAAATTTCAAAAATGATCATGAATTATGCTTAGATTCTTGATTGGAGGCTTATTTAAGGAACTAGAGCCAATTTTATTTTAATTTTTGAAAATTTCAAAAATGATCATGAATTATGCTTAGATTCTTGATTGGAGGCTTATTTAAGGAACTAGAGCCAATTTTAGTTTAGTTTTTGAAAATTTTAAAAATGATCATGAATTATGCTTAGATTCTTAATTGGAGGCTTATTTATGGAACTAGAGCCAATTTAAGTTTAATTTTTGAAAATTTCAGAGGTGATCATGAATTATGCTTAGATTCTTGATTGGAAGCTTATTTAAGGAACTAGAGCCAATTTTAGTTTAATTTTTGAAAATTTCAAAAATGATCATGAATTATGCTTAGATTCTTGATTGGAGGCTTATTTAAGGAACTACAGCCAATTTTAGTTTAATTTTTGAAAATTTCAAAAATGATCATGAATTATGCTTAGATTCTTGATTGGCGGCTTATTTAAGGAACTAGAGCCAATTTAAGTTTAATTTTTGAAAATTTCAAAAATGATCACAAATAAAGCTTAAATTCTTGATTGGAGGCTTATTTAAGGAACTAGAGCCAATTTTAGTTTAATTTTTGAAAATTTCAAAAGGGATCACAAATAAAGCTTAAATTCTTGATTGGATGCTTATTTAAGGAACTAGAGCCAATTTAAGTTTAATTTTTGAAAATTTCAAAAATGATCACAAATAAAGCTTAAATTCTTGATTGGAGGCTTATTTAAGGAACTAGAGCCAATTTTAGTTTAATTTTTGAAAATTTCAAAAGGGATCACAAATAAAGCTTAAATTCTTGATTGGAGGCTTATTTAAGGAACTACAGCCAATTTTAGTTTTAGTTTTGAAAATTTTAAAAGTGATCATAAATTATGCTTAGATTCTTGATTGGAGGCTTATTTAAGGAACAAAAAGCAATTTCTTATGTTAAATAAAACCAGTAATAAGAATTTATCAATTATTAAATTCATTTTTAATTCTGTATATAATTTTTAATTTTTGTAATACAATTTTATATAATAATAGTTTTTTACAGTAGATAATTGATTGTTCTTAAAGTTAAAAATAATTATCTCATGCTTAATATCATAAATTTACATATAAGTCTTATATATAAAAACTAAAAACTAAGAGGAGGAAAAATAAGTAATCGTAGTTAATTCTATAATAAAATATATATAATATAATATAATAAAATTCAAATATTTTTGTTTTGTTTTTTTAATTTTTTTGGTACCAGGAGAATTCCGTTTAAATTTTACACTTAAGCACCGTGTAACAGAACAATAAAATGTTTATTAAGTGGAATCTCTTTCTATAAAAACTTCTTCTATACAATTTAATGACCATCTGTGAAATAGGGATGCTGCATGGCTTGTTCGGCACTAATGCGTTGATTTGGGCGACAAACTAAAAGTTTTTGCAGTAAGTCGCGACCTTTGGAATTTAAACGCGGTACAATTTGACACCAAGAAGTAATCGCAGGAAAATCTGGAATATATTTAAGACATATTTTGTAATAAATTGAAGAGGAAGGCTTTAAATCAAGATCTTTACGCAAACTAAATTTTTACATTTCGTAAGAATATTATGAAAGAACTTCATACAAAAAACATGTAAAAAATCATAGTCGATCAAAAGGCCAAATCATCGTTTTCTGAATTCTTTTTGAGTTCACTACATTATCATAATGCTTAAATGTATTAGATTAATGCATTTTAAAACGATCAGAATATAGTTCTGATTCGAACCGTATACTCAACGTTCAAGAAGTTTTAATAAACAGGATTTTGCAGTACACCTCCTGCAGTGATTGACTGTCAATAATGACAAGTATAGTAAGTTTTTTGCTATCTCACTGAACGACCTATTAAGCAATTATGTCATCACGTATGGGTAAGTTTTTTGCAACCTAGTGATCACTTGTGTCTTGTGCCTAGAAACTATACATTTCTTATTGTTTGGTACCGACAGAGAAATATTCTCATGATCTTTGAGGTTTACGCGATCCATTGTCAGCTGGATCTTTCTAAATGTCAGGAGGTAAGCTTCGATTGCTGAGCAAGAACTTTTGTGACACATTTGAGGACTCCTCATCGTCCATCGTATGATCTCTGTTTGAATCCAAGTCTTTCAACAAAAGCCATTCTTGCATGTATTCTGAAGTTTGGTGCTTTGGTGATCATAAGGGTAGAGGAGAGTTTTGAGTTGGTTGAAGAGTTCGTTAAAGGTACACTCGTACCAATTTTGCAGGAGCAGCTGCTTATGTCCCTACAGCGCCTTAAATAGTGATTGTCTCCAAATTGAAGCACTTTTTTGGTATTTGCCTTGACAGATAGAGGTACCTCGACTTAAGTGCGATATCACGATTTGCAGTCAACCAGTTTGGGGTTACCAACCTGGCTGATTGCTGGTTGATAGATATTCTTAAATATCAGCATAAACGCATAATATCCCAACCACCTATGGTGGTATAGAGAATACAAAAAACATAAGCTTTTATTTTGTCTCTGCATGGGTTAATATTACAACAGATCTTATACAATCTTTCATAACATGAAAATAACCATAAAAATGTTACTTTTTACTTAAAATAGTAAAAAACTCAATAGCATAGAGATCTTGATTTATTTCAGTAATACTTACGAGGTAAAGCTACATAGTCCGATAAATGAGTAACTCCAGGCCAAGTGTCTTCGGTTGGGGTACCCAATACACGGAATATTTTCATTAATTGATCCAAAACATCGGAGCCGGGAAATAAAGGTCTACCAGCATCAGCCAATTCAGCAAATATGCAACCCGCTGACCACATATCTATGCTGGTGGTGTACAATTTAGCGCCAAATAACACATCGGGAGGACGGTACCATAAAGTAACAACTTCAGCCGAATAACATTTAACAGGTATGCCAAAAGCTCTAGCCAAACCTTTAATAAATAATCAAACAATAAAAATAATTATTAAAACAATAAACTCTTTAAAAATTATATACCAAAATCAGCCAATTTTAGTTCTCCATTTTTATTAATCAATAAATTTTGTGGTTTCAAATCTCGATGTAAAACATTACGACTGTGACAAAATGCCAAACCTCTTAACAATTGTAACATAAAACTGCGGCATACTTGCATATCGATTTCACCATTTAGACTATCAAAATATTTCTTAAGATCCTGATCACAATGCTCAAATACCAGAGTAAGTTTCTTTTCCGAATGCAAAACATCATACAATCTCACAATGTTTTTATGTTTCAGTTCCTTAGAGAATTTTTGAAGTAAAATTTATTAGTCATTCATTCGTTCATTCATTCAGTTTTAAGGTATTTAAAGAATGTAAATATTACTTTTAATAGGCATATCTCACGCAAGGCTGAGGATGGCACACCTTCGTCATCTTCATCTAAACGCACCCGTTTAAGAGCAACTATTTCCATAGTTTCTCGATTACGTCCCTTGAACACAGTACCATATGTACCTTCACCGATTTTTTCCAGTTTTTCATATTTCTGCATTGTCCTTTTTTTAATTTTAAGTTTTCTAATTTTTGTAAACAATTTAATAAATTTTGCAAAACAACTGCAAAATTCGCTGCTTTCAGTTTTTAACGCCGCAGTTAGGAATTTTATCGGCAGATGTCTGTCAAGTCACTTCAAGCATTTCGAAATGTATTTCAAATGAGATTAAAGTCAATGTATGTAACATGGAGCTCTGCCAACACAAAACCTCGCAGTCAAGCAACATTGGCAGAACAGAGTTGCATTTTATAAGTTTTTAAGAACAAGAATTTCTCCAAAAAATTTTTTGTATTTTACAAATCAACCGTTGCGTAGCACGTGCACTAAAATATAAACAAACATTGTCTTAAATTAAAATCTGAACATTACTTAATTCAAACATTCTTTTTAATATTATGAAAATCCTTTTCCGCTCTCTTATAGTTTTCAGAATGAAATATGACAATATGGATATCACATGAAATGAATTGAAGAAACTTCTTAATCCAGTTAGTACCAAAGATATAGAATTACATATATGAAAAACTAAAAAAACACAGTTTTCATTAGCACTAAATGTTAGATTTAAAATTTTATTCGTTATAATAAGTATAACGAAAAATAATATAAGTATCAAATGAAACTTTGAAGTGTTGTAATTTCGTTAATATTGGCAATTTTAAAAAACAAATTATGGTAGGAAAATTTAAAAATTATTTTTGTCCTCCGCATGGGCTAAAAAAGGATATATGTTGTATATCACTACAAAAGTATCTTCAAAACATTTCACATGATGTAAAAACTTTAGGATCTTATATCTCGCAAACTATCAGAAATCGGTTATTAATTATTCTTTAATCAAAGAAAAGTATTAAAAAATAGTTCCACTTCCTTTTTTGTTATTCCTCCACCACAAATGGATGTGAAATAAATATGTTATATTTTGTACATACACACTCACAGACGTATAAAATATAAAAAAGTAAAATATAACACGGACCACTTAATGAGTCTTAAAATTAGTTATATTTTTGTCTATTACTTTTTCTACTAAACCGATTTTTATAATCTTTAGAATGGTAATGAAGTATATATAGCTTAATATTATAGTAAAATTTCATTCTAATTTGTTGATTTATATTTGACAATTTTAGAAAAGATTTTTGTTTGTATTTAGAGGTTGCCTCAGATATCTGGTTATATCTTTTAATCTAACAAATCCATTTTGCAGGATTTAAAAAATAAACTTCTCAAGACTATAAACTTAGGATGAATTTCGTTGTGCTCAATTATTTTGGATGTGAGCGTGCCAACAACAGACAGTCGGACATATAAAAAAAAAACGCTTATATAGTAATACTCCTTTTTCTGTTAACCACACTGACATTATTTAAATGTCATCTCATAATTGACAATTAAAGAAAAATTTGTTGTGTGTGAGTTGTGTTTTTTGCAAAGAAAATCCAATCAGATGAAATTTATACAGAGAATAAATAATAAAGTTTTATAAAAATACAAATAATTAATTAAGCAAACAATGTTTATTTTGTAAAAAAGTAAGCCTACAATAAAAAAAGAAAATTATATAAAACAAAACATAAAAACCAGACACTATATGACCACTTTAAATGCAATGCAACGAATGTGAAAAAATAAAATAAATCGTATTGTATGACGTTTACTCCCCTTTTTCCAAACATAATAATGAAGTTCAAATTGAGACTCCATTAAGAAATTTGAGACAGCAGTAACATTTTTATTAATTTATAAAAAAGAAAAAGTGATGAAAACATAATAATTGAATATCTATACAAAAAAATGTTCAATTTAGTTAAAGAAAAAAAGTTAGTGTGTAAAATAAATTGATTTGATTATGTTTATAATAATGATGAGTCAAACAGTGGTCATTTTTTATTGTTGTAATTGTTTTATTATGTGTTGCTGGTGGGATATTTTTTATCAAAAATTTGTATATATTTTTTGTTTAGTGAATATAATCTTGTTACTTTTTGTTTTCCTTTGTTGCAGATTAACAGCCTTAAAGTGATTGAAAGTAAAAGAATATAATAAAAAAATAATATTATTTTTTTTTGTGAATTTGAGTTTAATTAAAATTGTTTGTAAAAGACGCTGGACAAAATGGTGCCTCCTAAGGAGAGCATAGATTTGGAATGTTTTCTAGTGACGAAACATTCCTGGAAAGGAAAATATAAACGTATATTAGCCATAGGTAATGTAGGTATATCAACCTATAATCCTGACAAGTTGGATTTAACCAATAGATGGTCATATTCAGATATTGTATCGGCAGCACCTTCAAAAACCTCAAATGTGAGTTAAAATAAGTATAAGTTCAATATTTGGATAACACCGACTATATAATATCCTACACCACATTCTTAGTTTTAAATGGTAACCTGGAAAAAAGTTAAAATGAGCTAGAAGAAATTAAACACCTACTTAAGCTTGTCAAGGTAATATTGGTAAAGGTGTTGTATGGGATCAATGAGACATAATCTTATCGTAATAGTTTTGCAGATAGTTTTAAAACAAATTAATTATTTGTGAAAAATTTGGAATTTTTTGACCTCAAACCCCCATTCACACAATCACAAATTTCAATAGACATCGTCCTTAGGCCAAATTATGACACCTAGGAAATTTCGTAAAGATATCTTTTTACGAACTGTATTCTGTTCACAAAATTTACATGGACAGACAGACGGATATCGTTAACTTGACTTAGTCGAACGGTGTAAAGAGTGAGATCGAAAAATTCTTTACACACGTTTTCATTAAAACTTGATTTTTTTTAAGTTACCTTTATAAATTGTTATGTTATATTCAAATTCAAAGGTCTGTCATCAAACAGTTTCTAATTTTGTTAAACAATGAATTTGTTCGTTCAGGTGGACAAAAGCTAAAAATAGAAAGTAGTTTAAAACAGCTCCCAATATTCATGATAAAGAATTCATGGAAAACACCCCGGTTAGCTAAGTGCGAGATTAAAAACAATGTGCTCTACAAATATCGAAATTTACATCAAAGGTTGTTTACATAAAAAGACTGCTTTTATTCATAAGACGTCATAATGTCCCCACTTATTTTTTACCTGACTTGCTATACTGTTTCTATGGTAAAGATTCCCTTAAGTGGCACAAGAAGAATAATGTAATAATGGCCCGGACCTAAGGCCAATGGAGAGATATTGGGACCTTCTTGTTAATAGAAAGATTTCCGAAAAGGGATCAAAATTTTATCACTAGTAATTGAAACTATAAAAATATTTTTGTTTTGAAAATTTAAATAATAATTTCAGTATAATAAAACATATGTTAAGAATGTTTCGATCTCAATTTTTATTTGTATATCTAAAGACTTCGTCCTTGGTCCAAAGTAATAATATGTAACAAATTTTATCAAGATATCTGAAAAATTATGAATTATAGAGTGTTAAAGACTTCTAAGCATTTATACAAACACACAGACAGACAATGGATATAACTCCATTTCCTCTATGATTTAAATTATCTGTGGTGGTGTAGGGTATAAATATTAAAATTAAAAAAAAATATATATTAAATTTTTTTTTATAATCATGTTTATTTCTTTTTTCTCTTTAGATACCCAATGAATTTGTTTTGACTGTTAAAAAAGATAAAAAACTAGATTCTATTAAATTAAGTTCCGAATATCGTAATGATATTCTAACATCCATATTAAAATACTACAAAGAATTTGCTGATAAACCTAAAAATTCTCAAGTATGTATTATTTATATAATTATCATAATTATTGTTATTTAAGTCATTAATTCATTGAATTCCATTTTTTACGTTTTGTTGGTATTGATTGTATACTAGGCGTAACTAGATGTTTTTTGACGAAGGTTAAATATTATCTCTTAAGATTTTTCATCCTTCCAATAATTATAACTAACTACGCCTTTATTTCTTTTACTTTCATTTATTATTAATATTTTTTTCTTCAGCGATTTTCTGCCTATAAATATCATTGGTCTGGCATTAGTTTACCCACCATGCTGGAAGTTACACCCTGCTCATTAGATCAATTGGATCCCACTACTAATGAAATTTTGGCGAGTTATATGTACAAGGATATTGAAGGCATAATAGGTATTACACTTTTTATGATTTCTTTTCTAAAATTTGAAATTTTAAAAGTTGTTGCTTTTTAAACTATTATGAAAGTTTATAACAGTTTAATGTAATTTATTAAACTTTTATTAACTTTAATAATAATTTATTAATGTTGCTAATTTAAAGACTTTTTGGTGGAGGGTTTTTATTTTTAATTAACAAACTCAAAATTTGCTTTGGTTTATGGAAAGGTCGAGTGGTTTAAGAATTTAAATTAATGTGGCTTTTTTTGGAGGGGAACTGGATACGGAAGATATTTAGAAAATTATATTTAATATTTTAAATTCGAGGGATAGTAAGTAATATATCTTTTAGGAAAATGTTAAAATAATTAAAATATAAATAGGAAAAATATACAGACATGCACAAAAGTCACCCTCTTCTATCATGTGTAATGTATAAATTTTCTCTATGTTCAGAAAATAATTGAAATATAAAAATGGTTAAGGAATGAGGCGGAAAAGTTCCTAACATACATACATGTTAATAAAAACTAAATTACTCAACTTAAAGTTTTAATTTTTTAATTTTATTCAAATTATTATTACAATATAAATATATAATTTGTAATCACTATTGATTAAATTTTAAACCTCTTTCGGAAATCCTTCCATTAACACTTTATAGTACTTTCTGTCACTTTGCTCGAACATGTAGTCCATTTCACTCTAAGCTCCGTGCGGTTTAAAGGATTAAACTCTGTTAATACAAATACCACATTGTTGTTCTTGTACCACTTAAGGGCATATTTACCATAGTAACAGAATGCCAATTCAGGCCAAAAAGTGAAAAGAAACAAGAAGATGTTGAGATTTTTTGACTGCTTTTTGGTCCTATTATTCGCTCTTGTCAGGAACTTTTTGAACCTTGTATGTTTTTAAACCGTATATTACTTTTCGTACAAATAGTCCGACCTGCTGCTTTTGTACCATATAAGTAGGGAGATGTATTGAAAATGCTTTCTATTTTATTGGTTTTAAAAATATCATGTGGACCTGAGCCAGGTTTTCTATCAACGGTACTGTTTATTAACATTGAAAATTGAATTAAGTATGCAATATTTATTCATTTGTTTGATATTAAACATAATAACTGATATATTTTACAAAGATAAATTGAATATAAAAAAACAAATAACACTTTGGTTAAACATTTTAATGAAAAATGTGTGTTTAGAATTTTTCGATCTCACTTCTTAGTTGTGGCTGTCGTCCACTTCTAGTTCGATACTCACATGTTGGACCATCATTAAAACGTTTTTTGATTCCAGCAATAATGAAACTTGAATGGTTAACCAATGTGTATATTTAGCAGATCATTGTTGTTTTTTTCTTTATTCACTTATTTTTAATTAAAGTGACTTAACATTTTTTTAAATTATGTACTGTTATTAAATTTTGTCAAATCAGTATAAAAGTTACCATATTACACGAATTCAGACAGAAGTCTTGGTAAGAGCGCAATTTATTAAAATCTCTTTAATATTTAGATGCGGGACTTTAGTTTACAAGAAATATGAAATTCAATTAATATTTTAAGCTCTCTAAAACTTTGTATATATAAAATTTGTTGTATGGGCGCAGAGGCTATTCAAATTTACATAAAGGCAAATGACGGTGACTTTTGTTCATCTGTATATAAACAATTTTTGTTAATAATTTTTTAACTTTAAAACCGTTTGAGATATTTTAATAAAGTTTCACATTAGAGCTGAGTTTTTTTGAGTTGATTTGAAGGATAACAGGCCTCTAGCTGCCAGGGCCACAGTCGATGGCCCGTCCAAATTTAGCCACCTCGAGTAAAAAAATGTTCTTAAATCCATTTGAAATAAGACAAAAGAAGTTTTTTTATTCGGATAGTCCTTGTAAGTGCTTACATTTGTAGGCTTCATTCTTTAAAGATCAAAATGTTTAAAATGTCTGGTGAGTTTTGATTATCCCAGTTATGTAATCAAATAATTTTGTATTTCAACATAGGAAAAGTTAAAGCAAAACTTGAAACAACTTTACGGGATTCAAGAGATTTAGAAATAAATTTGAGTCAATTGTAGTTCAGAAAAATAAAGAATTGTTTCTTAAATATTAACGAGCTAGAAAACTTAAACTTAAGAAAACCAGCAATAATATTTTATATTTTTTCCCTAAATGTTAATAATTTATTTTAACACATACAGAAACCATCACAAATATGTCCCAATCGAAAATAAGTGAAATCTCTTCTTACTTCAAATAATCTATTGCCAGGAAAATGTTATTAGTTTGCAATTATTAACATTTTAGCACGCAAACTTTTGCATTTTCTTTTTTTCCTATGATTTCGCTATCCATTTGGTCTACATAAACAACTATGAAAGAGAGAGTGAAAATAAAAATTGTATATCTGGCTCAAGTATACTAACCGTTGTTGTTAAAATAATGTTTGCCTCTACTCTAGCTTTTCTAACCCATTTATTTGACATATGTTTCATCTTATGTTTTCCTTCAAATGTGAATTAAGCAGGGATTTCGGATTATGAAGGTGGCATTGTTATGGCCTATGGAGGCTTTAGTCGTTTACATCTCTTTAAAGCCCTCAATCATCATGAAATTGTTCAAAATATAGCCCAGAAATCGACACAATTTTTAGGTATTGATATAAAAATCTTAAAATCACAAATAACCTTGGAACAATTTGAAAGACAAAGATTTGGTAAATACAGGTAAGTTTTGCTTAATTTAACAATGGCCTAAATAATTAACCATATAATATTTAATAGCGGTGATCAATTTCAAACTTCAATGACTGAATTTACGGTACAAAAACATACACCACGTCATCCGGATGCTGTAAAACGTATATTATGTTTAACGGAAACCACTTTATTGGAACGTGATCCTCAGACGTATAGTGTTTGTACATTACGTCCTTTATCTGATGTTTTTGCTTTAGTACGTGATAAAGATAATTTACAAAAATTTTGCATAGAATATAAAAATGGTGTGGTGCGTTCTTATACCACAAATGATCGTGATTCTTTATTGGCTACACTTTTGGATGCTGTACGTTCAAGTGGTAATCAAGATGTTCATGTACGCTTAAATAATACTCCCAGAGGTAAACGTTATGTACCATTAAGCAGTACTGTAGATGAAGAGACCGAAGCAAATTTGTTACGTTTGGTTATAAATAATTTTCAAAATCCTACTAAACGTTATGAGGTTTTGGAACGTTTCAATGCCAATGTACCACATAGTGGTTTAAATTATAGTGTAACACAAGATGTAAGTTTTTAAAATTGTATTAAGTGTTTTTTAGTTCATTAAACATTTATTTTTTACTTTTAGAGCCTTTTTGCTGAGAATAAAGAAAAACTTATATTGAGTGCTTTGCAGGCTTTAGCTCAAAAGGAAGTCGATAATCCTACAGCCCAGTTAACTAACTTTGAACTTGAAGCCATATTTCATGGTCTAACACGTTTATTGGCCAATAAAACTGGTTATGCTGCATTTACAAATCTACCAGGTTTCCGTGAAATTATTGGCACAAAAATTGTAGCCGCTTTAAGACGTAAAGATTTGGCCGTCACTTATTCTGCCATTGATATGATTAATTCACTTATGCATTCTGTTAATGCTGATCATGATTTGAAACAAGAACAATTAAATAAATCGTCCATACTTTCATCAAAATCATTTTTGGAAACTCTGCTTAATATGTGGACCAATCATATTAGTCATGGCAGTGGCGCTTTAGTTATATCAGCCATGTTAGATTTTCTTACATTTGCTCTTTGTGTGCCTTATTCAGAGACTACGGATAGCAAACAATTTGATATACTTTTGGAATTAGTAGCCGAACGAGGTCGTTATTTATACAAACTTTTTCAACATCCCTCTTTAGCCATTGTCAAAGGCGCTGGTTTAGTTTTAAGAGCCATTATAGAGGAAGGCGAGCAAAAGGTGGCCGAACAAATGCAATCATTAGCTTTGGATGAGGCTGCTTTATGTAGACATTTATTAGTGGCTTTATATACACCTTCAAATGATCCTACATTGACAACACATCGCCAATTATCCAGACATTTAATAGGCCTTTGGATAACCGACAATATAGAGGCTATGGAATTGTTTAAACGTATATTTGTAAGTTTTTTTATTAAGATATAGATTCAGGGAAATTAATTAATATGAATTCATTTTCTTAAGCCGGCTGGTTTATTAATGTTTTTGGAATCTGAAGAAACGGTACCCGAAACAGATGTGGAAGAAGATAAACTCAATTTTAGAGATAATTTAAAATTTGCCATACAACATTCCAATAAAACACGTAAAAATGTGATTGAAAAGCATTTACAGGTACGGAGAAATTTATTAAAAGTTATACAAAAATTAAAGTTTTTACGTTTCCATTTTTAGGGCATAAAACATTGGGGTATGAACTTAATTGAACAACAAGATCCTGCTGCTCAAGCTTTAAAAAATCGTCCAGTTGTTTTGCGCAATAGACGACAACGTAAAAAAACTACTGACTCTATAGTTAATTTACCATTTTTCTTTTATAACTTTTCCAAAGATCATAGTATACCGAATTTAATATGGAATCATAAGGTAAATAAAAATATCTCCATAATATAACAATATATACTGAAAATGAATATCACATACCCTCGTAACTTCAAAACATTTAGTTGCACAACTAAAGCTTAATTTGTGTTGATTTTTTAATTCTTATAAGGAATGTGATCGAAAAATTCTTAACATACATTTGTTTTAAACTTTTTTAACCCAAGTATTATTTTTTTCTGATCGACTTACTTTTGTAAAAAATGTCAGTTATTATTTATTATTTTGATGAAAATAAGTGTCCAGAAAAAGTACGTACTAAAATTACGAAATATTTTCAACCAAACCCAACTTGATTCTATAAAAAGTTTCTATTGTTTCCAATGTTTTTAAGCAGTTCCGGTAGAACTTATCCGTTGATAGAAAACTTGGTGCAGGTAGAAAGGATGGTCGAAATAATGCTTCTAAAGACAAAAAATAGAAATAATTTTCATAAGAGTTCCCAACACATCCGGTAGGAAAGCAGCCCCGTTAACACATTGCTTGGACTATTTGGTATAGAAAATAAAAGCTAATACAGGTTTAAAAACATACAAGACTCAAAAAGTTACTGAAAGGAGCGCTGCAAAAATTTAGTGGCCAAAAGTAGGGTACGGAAATTAGAGCAAAGTTTTCTAAAACATATTCTTGCTGCATAATGGATGTCGATTTTTTGCAATTTCCTTTTAAAAAAGTTTATGTTGCTCATGTTTAGAACTCTAAAGCAGTTAATTTTTTCAAAAAGGTCTTGGTATGACAAACAATATAAAGTTGCCGCAAAAGAACAATGTGCTCTATGAATACCGAGATTTTGTCAAAAAATATTGACGTATGATAGCAAAGTTCGGAAGCAGTATTATGTAGTTGCGTCTTTTTTGAAAACAAATTAAAATCCTTAGTCTCCAAACGTCTTAAAACTTTAAATAAATTCCACATTATTAAAAACCCTCTAAAGTCTCCTAATAACTTACCATCTGCATAACTTTCTGTTCTTAAAATTAACACAATATTATTGGGAAATCCATACATTATACGTGAGCACAGAAACTCAAAAGCTCCATTGACTTTTTTTAATATTTTCTTATCATTAGGATTTTTATCTGGATGATACATTTGAGCTAAATGATAATAATTTTTACAAATCCTTGATTCTACTAATTTGGGATGTTTATTGAAGTCTATGCCCAAATCATTGTAGGCTTTGTAACGGTTTCATTTTAACCTTTTTACGTCGAGTATCGAAAGTATGAAGTGGATCAATAAAGAGCAAATTTGGAAAATTTTGAGTATCACAGAGATGTTTAAAGTAATAAATATGGCATAATAGTTAATTTTGCAGTTGAGGATAACTTATAGCTGGTATGGCAAATTGGAATATCTAAAGATATTATAAATAAAATTTTCAAAATTTTCTTGTTAAATAAAATATTATTCCACTTATAAGAATTCATAATGTGTGCACTTATTTTTGGCCTGACTTGCCTTTCTGTCACTATGGTGGAGAAGCTTTTGAGTGGTACAATGACAACAATGTGGTATTTGTACAAAGAGAGGCAAATCTTCCAAACTGAATGGAGCTAAGACGAACGGAGAAATATTGGGTTCTTGTTAAAAGAGAATTGAATAACATATATGTATGTTGAGAATTTTTCGATCTCACTCCTTATTTAAGTTATATTGCTTTGGTGGAGGGTATAAATTAATTTTTTGTTTTATTAAATTAAATAATTTATTTTATTTAAGACTCGCGAAGAATTGCGTATTTGTTTGGAAAATGAATTACGTCAATTTATAAATGATCGTGACTTAGCTGGTAATATGATTGTTGCTTGGAATTATCAAGAATTTGAAGTAACATATCAGGTAAATACTTATTATGTTTAACCTATTACGAAAAATAACAATAACACATTTTCTTGTTAGTGTTTGGCCGATGAAATCCAAATAGGCGATTATTATATACGTTTGATATTGGAAAAAGATGATTGGCCACAAAATTTAGTTAAAGATCCGTAGGTTTATTTTAATTTAAAACTACTTTATATATATTTAATTAATTAAATTGTATTTTTTGTTGTTCAAAATTAAGCATTGAATTATTTAATGCTTTGTATCGTCGTGTCTTATGCCGACAACGTGTTAACGATGATCAATTGACGGTGTCTTCTTTGCAAGCTTTGGCTAAGGTCTATAAACGTTATCATAAGGAAATTGGTCAGTTTGGTGATATGTCCTATATCCTGCAATTGAGTGATAGAGTAAGTTCTTTTTTTAATCTCAAAATATTTTCTTGTTATCTAATTTCATATTTTATTTTTAGTGCTTTTCACCCTCTTTGAGAGATGCTCTCATAAACCTAATTTCCTGCTTGGTTTTAGAAAAATCCAATTGCCGTCCTCTAGTAGATCATGTGCAATGTTTAGTTGATCTTATAACATTGGCCCACTTGCATCAGGGCAGAGCTCAACCCAATACCAAAACAAATGTAATAGAGGCCGGTCCCAATATGCAACAATATGAAGAAAAAGATTGGTATTATAATATTGAAAAAGAGGGACAAAAACCAGAACGTCAAGGTCCCATTACCTATTCAGAATTGAAGGAACTATGGTCAAAGGGAGTAATAACACCAAAAACTCGTTGTTGGGCTATAGGAATGGATGGTTGGCGTTCATTGCAACAGATACCACAACTTAAATGGTGCCTTATAGCTAAGGGTCAACCTCTATACAATGAAACCGAATTAGCATCTATGATCTTAGATATACTCATCAAATGCACTAGTTTCTTTCCGTCACGCACACAAAACGGTCAAGCTGTTCTTATACCCGGCCCCAAGTTATCACGTAAACTTTCGGAATTTATCTGTTTACCTCATATAGTTCAAGTGTGTTTAACTCATGATCCCGGCCTGTTGGAACGTGTTGCCACCCTGTTATGTCAAATTATGCAAGATAATCCTGAAATGCCTAAAGTCTATTTAACAGGCGTGTTTTATTTTATGCTCATGTATAGTGGTAGCAACATATTGCCCATAACAAAATTCCTTAAAATGACTCATATGAAACAGGGTTTCCGTAGTGAAGAGTCTTCACAATCTGGCATAATGCATCGTAGTATTTTAGGTCAACTATTGCCAGAGGCAATGGTTTGTTTCTTGGAAAATTATAGTGCTGAAAAATTTGCCGAAATATTTTTGGGTGAATTTGATACCCCTGAAGTTATATGGAGTTCAGAAATGAGAAGACTTTTAATAGAGAAAATTGCAGCACATATAGCAGATTTTACACCACGCCTTAGAGGTCATACGATGGCCAGGTAAGCTTTAATATTAATAATATTGTATTTTACAAACAAATTTTTAAAATTGTATTTTTAGATATCCCTATCTTGCCATACCCGCTATAAGTTATCCTCAACTGGAAAATGAATTGTTTTGTCATATTTATTACTTGAGACATCTGTGTGATACTCAAAAGTTCCCAAATTGGCCCATATCAGATCCAGTACAATTGCTAAAACATACTTTAGATGCTTGGCGTAAAGAGGTTGAAAAGAAACCGCCACAAATGACCGTCCAACAAGCCTACAATGATTTGGGCATAGACCTCAATAAACATCCCAAACCAGAAGAATCAATGATACGTAAAAGTTATTATCGCTTAGCTCAAATGTATCATCCCGATAAAAATCCTAATGGTAGGGAAATATTCGAAAAAGTCAATCAAGCTTATGAGTTTTTGTGCTCACGTAATGTTTGGAGTTCTGGAGGTCCTGATCCCAATAATATTGTGTTGATTTTGAGAACACAAAGTATTCTTTTTGAACGTTATGCTGATGGTAAGTTGCTAAGATACTTAAGTGAAATTCTTTAATAATATGGAAATTATTTTAAGTTTTAAGACCCTATAAATATGCTGGTTACCCTCAACTTATTAAGACCATACGTTTGGAGACTAAAGATGATGATTTGTTCTCCAAAGAGACACAATTACTTACAGCTGCTTCCGAACTTTGTTATCATACGGTACATTGTTCTGCTCTGAATGCTGAAGAGTTAAGAAGAGAAGAGGGCATAGAGGCTTTATTGGAAGCTTATGATAGATGTGTATCAATTATGGGTGCTGATTCTAAACCAGATTCCTTACACTATCAAGTAATATCAAATGTTACACGTTGTTTTGAAGTGGCTTGCAATTTTGAAAAATGTAAACAGAAAATTATTACTCTACCACGTCTCATGTCAGATGTATGTCGTGTGGTGTATTTTAAACACTCCTTATCCGTTAGTTTGGTAACCAGTTTAGCGGCCAATAATTATGAACTACAATGTAATCTAACTTGTAATGGTGTGCTGTGGTCCTTATTGCTTTTCTGTTTTGAATACGATTATACTTTAGATGAAAGTGGTGTTGAGGCTAGTGATAAAACAAATCAACAACAACAGGCTAATACTTTAGCTAAAATGGCCATTTTGGCTTGTATAGCCTTAGCAGGTTATGGTCTTGAATTGCGTACTACACCCGAAACAAAATCTGTAGCATCTTCAGAAAATAATTCACCCACAGCAAGTGGTTCAACGGGTAGTATTAAAGCACCCTCTATACCACCTAAACCTAAAAGCTCTTACACACAAAATGCACAAAATCCTATAAGCAAACAATTGGCCATAACATCGAGTCAAGAAAGTGGAAGTTCTGCGAATAATACTGTAAGCAAACAAGATTCAACGGCTAGTGAAAAATCTGAAGGTGGTACACCAGATCAAAGTACTAAAGCTTTAGATTTACTAAGACAAAAATATATGGTTACATTAGATGCTCAGAATACTGTGGTTAAACAAGTGCTGGATCGCTTGCTCACCAAATACATAGCCAATAAGCTAACAAAAGAAAAAGATAGTGAGGTTAGAAATAAAATTTGTATATCTAAAATTTTGTCATTAATTTATTTAATTGTTTTATACTTTTTCTTTTAGATCTTAAAAATACTCACCTCAAATACACGTAATCCATATTTAATATGGGATAATGGTACTAGAGCTCAATTATTAGATTTCCTAGAACAACAGCGTTCAGCTTCTGTTAAGGAAACCTTTGAAGATATTGCTGAAATTCATGAATTGGTAGCACAATTTGAATTTGATGCACACAAGTAAGTATTTTCTTTGTTGTAATAATAATGATCGTAATCGCATAAGACTTGATCATATGTTATTTTTCTTTTTTCTATTTTCCCAGAGATGAATTACAAATTGGAGGTGTTTTTATAAGAATCTACAACGATATGCCCACATTTCCTATAGTTAATCCTAAGCAATTTACAATAGATTTATTGGAATATCTTAAACAAGCCTATCACTATTTAGTTAAGGTTAAAAATTCCAATACCATTAGCAATTCACACCCGGTTTCACCCACTTTAAGTGGTACAGGTGATGGTATACTTAAACCCACATTAGCACCCAATCATCCGCAATTGAAACAACACAAAACTGGTAATACATTTGATGAAGTGCTGAATGCCTATAATCGTTCGAAAACACGTAAGAAATTAGAATCGGAAGCGTTAATGGAACAACAACTTATACAAAGTCAATATAAATATGATTTTGTCAATGATCAACAAGTGGAACAGCATATCATTATGGTGCTGAAGTCTTTAATAGCTGTAATTAAAGCTAATCATGAGGTGGAAATACAATGTATAGGAAATTTTGATATGATATTTGGATTTTTGGCCAACAATCTATTTGTTGAGGTAAAAAGGAAATTTTTTATTAAAAAAAAATTTTTGATTGATTTTTGTTTCTTACAGAATTCCACAATTAAGACAGTGGCCTTGGAAGTGGTGGCTTTGGTTTCCCGTAATAAAGATTGTGTTACAGAAATTGCTGCCTGTGAAGTATTGGGTAACTATTTGGTGGCCCTTAAAGATCCTGATCTAAGAGCAAGTCAACAAAAAGTTTTGGAAACTATGTCGGGTCTTATGAATGTACAAGAAATGATTAAAGAAGCTCAACAGAAAGGTGCTGTTATCTATTTGTTAGACATGTTTTGTAATTCACGTAATCCTCTAATACGAGAAATGTGTGCCGAAATAATTGCTAAAATGACAGCAGATCGCTTAAGTGGTCCTAAGGTAACTTAAAATGAGTTACTATATTATAAGTAAATTTATTATATATATTTTTTTCTTTTTTTCAAGGTGCGCATAACAATTTCGAAATTTTTGCCTGCTTTATTTGTGGATGCCATGATAGAGTCACCTCAAACTTCGGTACAACTCTTTGAATCGATACATGAACATCCTGAACTCATATGGAATGATAAAACCCGCAATACAGTTTGTGATGCTGTAAATGATATGTGTGAAAGGTATGTAAAAATGTATATAACTCTCCGTATATATTTTATTATTCACCTTAATTTACCTAGTTTCTATCGTGCTCAAAAAATAAATCCCAAACATTTGTGGAAGGACCCTGAAATTCTAAAAGATATTGTTTCAAATGAAGTGGTTGTAGCTGGTGTTTATTTGCGATTATTTGTGGCAAATCCTGCTTGGACTTTACGAAAACCCAAACAATTTTTATCAGATCTCTTAGATTTTGTAGTGGAACAAATTAGTAAAAGTTCTTCGGAGGTAACCGAATTCTGTTTCCCATTACAAAACAAGTCTTAGTTCAGACGTAATTCTTCTTGTTTTCAATTGCAGAAAGATATTTTGGATTTATCTACAAATGCTTTAGTTGAACTTTTACGTTCTCAACCAAATTTGGCCGATGATATACCAGTTTTGGGTCATATACCCAAATTATTCAATTTATTAACCGTACAACCAAAGAATACATTATCAGTATTACACCAGTTATCATTATCAGAGGTAAGTTGATCTATAAAACTGATTTCATGATTAGTTTTAAAAAAACGCAGAAATCGATATAACAACAAAATTTAAGGGGTGAGATAGAAAAACCTATAAGTTTTTATTTGTTTAATGAAATTATTATTACAATTTACAAAAAAATATACATTATTTTACATCATTAGTAATGAAATTTTGAACCTTTTTTGGAAACCCTTACGGTAACGTTTTTATAGTTCTTTCTGTCACTTTGCTTGAACAGGTAGTCTATCTATCTAATCTACCGCATTTTTGAACACATTTTTGTGCTCCTTAATTCTCTTTAAGGAATAACCCAAAATCTCCCCTCTTGGTACAATACAGGGGTTTGTTTACCATACTGACAGGATGCCAAGTCAGTCTTAAAATAAATGGACACATTATGAAGTCTGAAACAGCCTTTTTTATGATGTAAATGTCGGTATTATAAAGCCCGATGTAACAAATGATTGGCTTCTTTTTATAATTTTTAGCACCCTTGCAATCAGGAAGCTTTAATTTTTCTCACCAAATTGTCCGAGCACTGAGCTGCTTTCCTATCGGATGTGTCGAAAAGAAAGATTTAGATTTGGGTTTTTTTCATATTCTGTTAAAAACTTCATATAACGTTAAATAATGCATTTAAATTAAGCTTAATTCATGTTTACTTTTTCAAAACTCCAAAAAAATATTAAAAATGAAATTTAAACTTAAAAAGCTCTAAATCTCATTAAGTACTGCGTTTTTGAGCAAAATAAATGTATTTCATGATTACTTTTACAAAAATCCCAACAATTAAAAAAGTTAAAGTTATAAATCTCTTTATGTGGCTGAATATTCATGGTGAATTTTTCAAAAATCCAAAACACCAAAATACAAACATTTTTTTAAATCTCGATTCATTGTGAAATACTGCATTATTAAGCATAGCAAGTTTATTTTGTGATCAATTTTTGAAAAACTCGAATATCGATATAAAAATGGAACTTAAAGTTATAAATTTCTATATCTCATAAAACCTTCATGTTATTTTGAAAAAAATATAATAATTTTAATTGTTTCTTTATATTTCCAGTTTTGTGTTAGTGCGGTTTCCCAAACGGAATGTATTATGCCTTTAAAGAAATGCATGGAACATCATCGGGATTGTATAGAAAAGTCTTGTGAAACTTTAAGTCGTTTATTTAAATATCAGCATGTAAGATTTTTATTAATTAATTATATTTATAGCGATAAATGTTAATTTGTTTTATATCACACTAGGATTCCTTAATATGTCAGTCATTGGAAACGGGTCTAATACCCTTCCTATTGGGTTTATTGGATAGTCGTTTAGATTATGTAGATAATGCTTCGGCAGTTAAAGCACAAATAGTGGCGGCACTCAAGGGAATGACACATAATCTTAATTATGGTGATCGTGTTACACAAATATTATTAAAACATCCAGTATGGGCAGAATTTAAAGATCAACGTCATGACTTGTTTATAACCGATACAAATATAAGAGGATATCTAACGGGTAAGAGGAAAAAATGGGGTTTCTGAATGGTTTTGTTCTATTTCGTTTTAATTTCATTTTAGGTATCAATCCTACAGCAGGCTACCTCACTCAGGGTCCAGCACAAAATGTTGAAGTGCTGACCTCACCGCCACCTATTGATCGTAATGATCCCTCTGCCAGACCACCAGAGGATTAATATTTGCCTATAACAAATATTTTCTAATATTTTTTATATATAAAAATTATATATTTTCTATTTCCTTTTTAAATAATTTGCCGTTTTTGTGTTATTTTTTCCCCATTTTTCTATACATAAAAAATCACACATTTCTATTATTTGTCAAAATGTAAATTTACACCATGTAAAAACATAATCTTCTTTATTCATTTTTTTAATTTAAAAAGAATTTTAGTGAATCTTAAAAAACGGAAAATCACCACAAAATTTATGAAATAAAAAATGTGTTTTATAAAAAAAAATCACAAAAAAAAACTTAAAAAATATTAATTTATAATTATAAAAAATTATATTACCTTATTTTCAAATATTTATCTAAAAAAATATATATAATTTTTTATATTTTGCAAATACTATAAATTAATTTCACATACACTCACACATATTTCAATGTATTATAATATAATTATAATTTCTACATTTAAAACTATAAATATATACAAATCTAAACACTTAAAAAAAAAACAAAAACATACATTCACAATTTACGAAAAAGTGATGAAATTAAATTTAAATAAAAAAACATTAAATGTATTTTCCAAAAAAAAATTAAAAGTGTAAATTTACGAATGAATTTTAAAATAAACAAGTAAGAAGTTACAGTCGGTCAAACCGACTATTCTATATTCTACACCACGTGGTTGGTTGTTGTTGTTGTGACAGCTGGAATGTATCATGTGGTCTTTGGCCACATGCAGGACATAGGTTTGGGACGGCACGGTCAATTTGTGACCAGGAGGCAGTGAACCTATTGCTCCATCCCGATCTCAGTTGACCGCGGCAAAATCCAAGCACGACATTCATACGGTAACTTGAAACCGCATTCTGTTCGAAAGGATCTTGCACATATCTATGTATGTATGTTCGTTCTCACATCCCTCGGTGGTAACTTGGTTATTCGTGGTAGCTACCAAAAATTAATAAACCACCCTCGTATAAAGGCCATTTTTAGTTTATGCTTAAGAGTACAGTATATTATACTGGTGCTAATATCCATGTAGAATTTTTTTGTAAATTTCGCACTTCGATTTTTGCTTATATTTATCTTGATTTGACCAATTATTATTAAAATGCCAACGTATTTGTGAGATCTAAGTCCCACAAAGTGATATCTGTATGGTAACTATGAGAACAAATTGGCAAATCCTCGTATAATTTGACAAATCGTTTTAAAATATCATATTTTGTTCAGAAAGTTTAATAATGAACACATCACCAATTTCAATTAACATCGTTCTTGGTCCAAAATACTGCATTTTGAGCAGCTAGCCGACCAGAGAGATGAACGGACATCTTTAAATCCACTCAGAAAGTGAGTGAGTTGAGCAAAATATTATTTCATGATAACTTTTACAAAAATTTAAAATTAAGTGGAAAATTTTATATTTGTTTCGATTTGACTTCATTTATTAATTCATTACTATCGTTAAAGCTAAACGTAAATAATCTATACAAGAAGCTATAGCTGTGACAATATAACGCCATCTTTCCATATATAAATTAAGAAATTCGATATGTTTTTCATTTTCAATACGAAAATTGAAAAGAGCAATCAAATAATGATAAACATCCAATTTTTTGGGATAAATTACTTGCAAAGAACTTAGAAAAAGAAATTTTTTTATGAATTTCGAAGATGAAATATTACAATGATATATTTATTAATTACCTTTCTACCAGAATTTGTATTATAGCATAATAACTTATAATAATTATAATAGGAATTATAAGGGGCAGCAACATTATAGCGATCAAAACACAAGAATAAATAATTTTGAATATTGTAGGAAATGGCAAAGGTTGACACCAAGTATCCATTAAGTGTTTTACAAAAGGTTTTAAATAATATAGACTTTTATTTAGTAAAGACAGATTTTTCCACTTGAATTAGAAAAAAAAAACATTTTATTATTTTCTCTGTAGATGCGGTTTTTAACAATATTACCACTTTTCTACAATGTAAAGGTTTATGCCAAATTTTATTCATTTATAATTTATTCAAATTTTACTAAAAATTTAGTTTAAAAAAGTTTTAATAATTATAATCAAATTTAAAATCAAATTCAATAACGTTTCTGTATTAAGTGTTGTACATTGTTTATTTTAAATTTTAACATCTATGCTTTTTATCACAGTGTTGGAAAACGTTAAAATATAAACAACTCTGTTATAATACTTTGCTTTTGTTGTTGCTTAAATGTCAACAACATTGTTTTGAAAGAAGAAGACTTAAATTGTTTGGGTTATACGCGAAAATTAGAGAATTTTTGCAAAGTTTACAAATAAAGTTAATATAAATGGCTAAATTTATATTTATAGAAAATAAATAAGTTTTACCGATACTTAAGTAAATTAAATGTTTTCTAATAAAAACAACATACTTTTGTCTTAATTTTTTGTTATACAAAAACTCAAGACCGGCATTCATTTATTTTGCTGGTCTGTCGCACTTGTTAAAGTTTTGCGCAAGAATTATATTTTTAAGACTATAAAAAACATGGATGTGCAAATTTTGGATTGTGTTAATAACTATTTGGTGATTAACAGAAGAAAAATTATAAATTTAGTTGATTTGTAATAATGTTTATTATTATAGAAAGTTGAACCCATTGAGGAGGCTTTTCTCAGTGTTATTGTCTATCGGCCAGAGGGGGAACATGATAAAGCCAGCAAATTTGCCAATGACATAGGTAAACAATTTTAACTGTAAATCAACAATTAATTGGAAAAATGAACTTACATTTCTTTATAGTAATAGCTTTTGGTACTGTACCACAGGATAGTAAGGAGGGTATTATACGTCAGTATTTAGAGAAAGCTGCCTCTGCTACCAATACCAATCATTTGAAAGTGTTAATGTCTACTTTGGGCAAATTGGTAGAATCTCACTTGATAACAGCCAAGTAAGTAAAAACTTAAGAATTTTTTGCTTTAGCTTAAAGAAAAATCTTTCTTTTAGATTATTATGCGATAAAATTCTTTTATGCGAGAAATTAAATTATGAAAATAAAAACTTTTGGATTGAAAGCTTCCGTTTGATAAAAAAGGTCATAGACCATGTAGACTACAAAGGTGTTAGAGAAATTATGAAAGCTTGTCGTGATAAGGCTCAACGATTTCCCCTTAATGTAAATGTGACTTATCTACCACAACTATTGGCTCTAGAAGATACCATACGTTATATATTCGATCGTAATAATTGTCTACTGCCTGCCTATTTTATAGCCAATGAAATTATAAAACCCTTCCCCTATCATTGGGTAAGTAATAGTATTAAATTTAGAAAAATTCTCTCAATATCCTTAATTCATTTTTAGAAACTCAATAAACTAATGACCGATGTTGTTGAAGAATTTCGTCAAACTGCTCAAATGGTTTCCATTATTGGTCATACGCACATGCTACCGATTGTTGAACATTTCGGTTATGCTGATCATATGATGAATTCTTGGAAATTAGATCCCAATACTTTAAAATTTAATTTTAAAGGTAGTCTACCATATGAACCAGAATTAATGGAAGAACAACCACAATTATTACGTTATGTTTTGGAACAAACCTATTCCAAAGAAATGATATCAATAATGCTGAA
Organism: Cochliomyia hominivorax; assembly: GCA_004302925.2. Lineage (NCBI taxonomy): Eukaryota > Metazoa > Arthropoda > Insecta > Diptera > Calliphoridae > Cochliomyia > Cochliomyia hominivorax. The sequence goes on along the minus strand of PYHX02000494.1, from coordinate 75,340,675 downwards.
TTTACAAAAACATCAAAAACAAAGATGTAATACATTAGAAGATCAATTGGTTAATTTAATAATAAGTGCAATGGAAATGACTGAATCAAATGAAAATATTGCTGGCAGCAGTTTCAATGTACCTGAAGAGCAATTAACACAAAATGAATGGATATGGTTACATTTATCATCACAATTAATATATTTTGTATTATTTCATTTTGTTAGTTTTACCCATATAGTGTTGGCATTATATGATAAGGTAATTAAGATCATGAGATCAGGTAAATTTTTATTTTATTATTGTGCTTTGTTTTTAAGCTTTCGAAAAAGGAACTACGCAAAGGTCGCGATCAATTAATGTGGATTTTATTGCAATTTATATCGGGTAGTATACAAAAGAATCCGGTAAGATTAAAAAGAAATTTTAAATATTCTTATGAAATTAATATTTCGTTTTACTTTTAACTTTTTAGATAGCAAATTTTTTGCCCATGTTTAAATTGTTTGATTTATTATATCCTGAACAAGAACCTTTACCTTTGCCCGATTGTAATAAATCATGTTCTTTAAGACAGGTGTTATTTTTTATAGATTGTTTTAAAACATTTTTTAATTTATTTTATCAATTCAATTTTAGATGGCTCCCATTTGCATATGGATTCATTTAATGAAAAAAACTAGAAATGAAAACATGAATATTACACGTCCACTGCCTATAGCTTTGAAAAATCATCACGAGTAAGTCGTAACTTTAAAAATTAAACAACATTTTAACATTTTGTATTTTTTGTTAGTTTTCTTCAACATTTAGTATTGCCCACCACCTTAATGAGCATGAGTTTAAGCAATGATTTCCGCATCGTACTTGTGTGTAATGCGTACTCCACAAATCAAGAGTTTTTCGCACGACCCATGAACATATTAATTGAAGCTTTAAATGGCAATGCCAAATCTGCTACAGGAGCTCCTATACAACCGTTACCATATTCTATGGTAGTTTTAGATAGTTTAACTGTACATAGCAAAATGTCTCTAATACATGGGTAAGATCAATGCACTACATCATTGCAAAGTTCTAGTATTAACTTTATTTTATTAGGTTTTTCACCCAAATGATTAAGCAGTCACAGGCTAAAACTTCGGTACCAACACCGGCTTTAATAGAAACATATGCTAGACTTTTAGTCTACACTGAAATAGAGTCTTTGGGTATTAAAGGATTTTTATGTAAGTTTAAAATTTTTAACATGAGAAATATATTTAATTTGATCTTGAATTTGTTACTTCCAGCGCAATTATTTCCTGCTGTTTTTAAACATCAAGCATGGGGTATTCTCCACATACTATTGGAAATGTTTTCTTATAAAATGCATCATATACCAACTCATTATAGAATACAATTATTGTCAAATTTACATTCATTGGCCCCCATGCCTCAGACCAATAAAATGCAATTGAATTTATGGTAAGTCCTACACTACTTATTTTCCTACAAATCTTATTTTTCTCTTTTTTATTTACAGTTTTGAATCGACTGCTTTACGTTTAATTAATGGCATGGGTTCGGTAGAGTTTCAGCCTCAACTTTCTCGTTACTTTAATGAAAAAACTCCTGCTTCTGTAACATCCACGGAAAGCGAAGAACTTAATCGTGTCTTAATTTTAACTTTAGCTCGTGCTATGCACGTTACTGGCTCTGGAGAAGATATGCAGGCTTGGTGTAAAGAACTACTATCAACTATAATGCAAAATACACCACATGCTTGGGCTTCACATTCATTAGCTTGTTTCCCTCCGGCCCTGGCAGAATTCTTTACTCAAAACAATCATCCCGTGGAAAATAAAACTTTATTGAAAAAATCTGTTGAAGAAGAATATCGTAATTGGTCATCAATGACCAATGAAAATGATATCATAAATCATTTTATAAAACCCAATACAAGTCCTTTGTTTTTGTGTTTGTTATATAAAATGATATGGGAAACAGATAATATAAATCCGGTGGCTTACAAGTGAGTTCTTAGTTTAATTCATATTAAAAGAGTTTATTTAATTATTTTTTTATAGAATTTTGGAGGGCATTAGTGCAAGAGCTTTGTCTGCTAATTTACGCAAACTTTGTGACTATTTAATAAGTGAAGTAGTGTCTTCCAATGGCAAAGAATTTGTACATAAAATTGTAGATTCTATTAATAACATGATTTGGAAATATAATGTAGTAACTATTGATCGTGTGGTCTTGTGCTTGGCTTTACGCACTTTAGAGGGTAATGAGGCTCAGGTGTGTTTCTTAATCATACAACTGCTATTGCTAAAAGCCTCCGAATTAAGGAATCGTGTTACTGAATTTTGTAAAGAAAATAATCCCGATCATTGGAAACAAATCAATTGGTATTTAATAAAATTTTATTTTATTTTATTATAAAATTATTAAAACTTTTTAATTTCTTTTTAGTCATGAAAAACATGTATCTTTCCATCTTAAATATCCTGAGAAATTTGCTCCGGATGAGTCCGCCTCACATCCTCCTTTGCCGGTATATTTTTCTAATGTTTGTTTACGTTTTTTACCGGTATTGGATGTGGTGATACATCGTTTTATAGAAATGCCTATACAACATGTTCATCAGATCTTGGAAGTTATTTTAGATCATTTAAGTATTTTATATAAATTTCATGGTAAAGTTGTATTTAGAAAAATCGTAACATATTTATATATCTGAATTTTCCATTACAGATCGTCCTATTACTTATTTATACAATACTTTGCATTTTTATGAACGCATATTAAGGGATCGTCCTTCCTTGAAACGAAAATTAGTAGGGAAAACATTCTAATTAATTTTTGTTTTTTTGTTTTTACACTTTAAATTTTTCCTCAATTTTAGGTTAGTGCAGTAATTGGTTCATTTTGTGATATACGTCCTCCCAATTGGTGTGTCAGTGAACAATATAAATTGTTTTTACAAAGTCCTGATCTTTTATGGAATCCGGAATTGGGTTATTATATGAATTTAATAAAACGTTTAGCAGAGAGTATGTTGTCTCACAAAATGTACTTAATTTTTTATATTTTAAAATCTTATTTTCCTTTATTTGCTTTCAGCTATTAGTGGCAAAAATGTTTTCTTTAATACCGATTGGCGTTTCAATGAATTCTCTAATGCTCCTGCCCATGCCATGTATGTTACTTGTGTGGAACTTTTAAGTTTGCCTGTGGCCCCTCAAATCGTAGCTAATAATATCATAGATGTTATTGTTAAGGGTTACGCTTTGATACCCCAAAAAGAAATACATTCCTATATAAATGCTGTGGGTATAGTTTTGGCTGAATTACCAGAAACTTATTGGAGTGGTATCTATGAGAGATTACAAGAGGTTTTAAATATGCCAAATATGCTTAGATGGTCATACCGTTTTAATGCCTTTGAAATGTTTAATTTTAAACTTGTACGTGAAGCTATGGTGGAGAAAACATTCGCTGTGGTATTAGCAGTTGCTCATTCAATATTTCATCATATGGGTGGTTTTAAATTGGCCACAATGACTAAGTAAGTTAAGCAATTTATTTGAATTTGAAAAAAATACATCCTTTAAACTTTCTTTTTCTCTTTCGTTTTTATTTAGATACATTAAGGAAACCCTTAAGCCACGTGTCGTTACAGAACATCAATTGGTATTTTTGTGTCATGTTTTTGGACCCTTTTTGCAACGTATTGAACAAGAAAAACCTAATGCTGTAGCCGGTATAGCGATTCTTCTATATGAAATGTTAGAAGTGGTAGACAAACAGCATGGCCCCGCTCCCTTGGAATATATGGATCCTATATGTGATTTTCTATATCATATCAAATATATACATGTTGGTAACATTATTAAAAATGAATCAGAAGCCATTATTAAACGTTTGAGACCTGCTTTACAAATGCGTCTACGATTTATAAGTCATCTTAATATAGAGGATAAACATATTGAAAAGCCGAATGATCAAACAACAACTGCTACAAATGCAGGTGCAACAACATCAGCAGCACCTGGAAATATGCAGCCCACTATGGCACCACAAACTATGCAATTTCAAGCCAATACAATGCAACAAAATTTCACAAATATGCAAAATCAACAACATCAGCAACAACAAAATCAACAGAATATGCAAAATATGACTAATAATCCGGGACAGCAAACACCAACTGGTAATCAACAGCAGCAACAACCACAACAACAGCAGCAGCAGCAACAATTAAATCAACAGCAAATGCATCAAATTCAATTACAGCAACAACAAATGCAACAACAATTGCATCAACAGCAACAATTTCAATTGCAGCAACAACAATTGCAACAACATTTACAAATGCAACAGCAGCAGTCTCAACCACCCAATATGGGTGGTGGTATGCGTCATAATTAATGTACATTCAAAATGTTTTCAATAAATTATGAAAAAAAGTATTTTTAATATTTTTTTTTTTCAAAATATTTTAATTATTCTTAAAAATTAAAGATAAAATTATTCTTTATAAGCATTTCGTAGTTTGAATACTTTATTACCGAAAAAAGAAAACAAAATACTTTTTAAACTTAACTCTAGCTAAATTCGTATTTTTCCTCCACACAACCTTGTTTAATCCAATAACTTCTTTTTCGATTTTGGTGTTGATATAGTTTTTAATGCAACACGTCTAGGAGTTTTATTACCACTTGGTGTTTGGGGTTTTGGAGTATCATTTGATTTTTTCTCCATGCCTGCAGCTTTATTCTCTTCCACTTCTAAAGGTTTGGGTAGAGATTCTTTAACAGGAGCTTCTTCATTTGTTTCCTCGTACACCAAACGTATATCTTCTGTACGTTCACAAGTGGTTTCGCTAATTGGTAAAGGTGTTACACCTACTTCTTTAACAGGTTCTTTCTTTGTTGTTTCCACAGGAGTTGCTTTAGCGGATTCAGTCTCTGGCTCAGGTTCTTTATTTAAGGGCCAAGCATCCATGGCCTCTTCGACTAGTGATGTTGTATTAACAACAGATGGTGTAGTTATTAATGCTCTTGGTGTTCTTCTAACCGCTATGGGTTTAGCTTTTTTATCTTGTTTTGGGGTAAACTTTTCTTTCAGTATTGACGATATGGGAGATTGATTGTTAACCTCCATTTGGGATTTAAGTATATTTGACATGGAAGTAGGTGTTTGTGGTAAACTACTGGGTGTTCGAGGATGTCTTCTTATACTAATGGGTGTAGCAGGGCGACTTTTCTTTTCGGGAGATTCGAATTTTTCATCTGAACTTAAAATTTCTTTATCAATAATAATTTCGGCAGCTAAAACTTTAGATGGAATGACAGCCGGCACTTTTGGGGGTGTAGTTTCTTCAGAGGTCTTCATGGAGTTTTCTCTTTTATTTTCTGTATTTTTAGGGCTTTCAATCTTCTCAGTTTTCTCTTCTACAGGTCCCGGTTTACGTTTAATGGCAATCGGAGTTGCTTTTGTTTCTGACTTTTCCACGATAGAGGTTTTTATTTTAGAATCCTCAATAGTTTCTGGTTTGCGTTTAATAGCAATAGGTGTAGCTTTATTTTTGGGATTTTGCTCCAAAGCAATTGCAGTTGAGTCTTCGACAGGACCCGGTTTGCGTTTAATAGCAATGGGAGTAGCTTTAGGTTTTTCCTCCGTTCTTTCCTCAATTGGACCAGGTTTACGTTTTATTGCTATGGGTTTAGCTTCCTTAACTTCAGTATCTGTTGTACTAGGTTTTCTTTTTATTTCAGTAGATGTTGTTTTCTTTTCTTCCTCCTTTTGATCCTCTTTCTTCTCCTTAACTTCATCAGTTGGTATATTTTTCTCCCGTTCTACTACCTTTTCCAATTGTGGTTCCTTTTGTACATTTCCCACTTCTTTTACGGCTGCACTGTCATCTGTAGAAGGTTTTCTGGCCTTTCCTGCCATTTCAGGGTCTTTTTGTTTTTTTGTTTTCTTAGTAACTTGAGCTAAGGCAGCTTCCAGCGCTGCTTCAGAGTTTTCATATTCCTCACCCAATTCCCCCTGCTCAAAAGTAATCAAAGAACAAAAACCATCTGTACTGGATACTACCACAATACGGCCATCATTTGACCAAGTAACATCCGTCAATCGGGTATAGTGTATATTAGAGATTAAAGCAAAAGGTTGCTTTTGTTGAGTATCATAGAAATATACCGAGCTTTTAGTAGCCACAGCAAATATCATGCGATAGGGTAAAGGCACAACGGGAGGATTTTTCTCAGGATTGAATGGTCTCAATTTAAACAATAAAGGACAACATTTAACCGCCACCGTATATTGATCTGGACAGGGTAACACAATGGCAGGTTGACGAAAACCATAACGACTAAAGGCATAAGTCGTATTTAAAGGTTTGGTGCAGCCATCATAATCAGTAACACCAGCTGGCGTTAAGAGTAATTTGCCATCTGGGGTAAAACTTAAACGACGGAAGAAAGTTTGCAAAGTATCATCGTGAAAAAGACGCATACGCTTGCCGTGTAAATTATTATCCTCAGGTACGGGCAAAGTACCTTTACTAATACGATATAAAACTTTTTTCGATTGTATATCAAAAATACGTAAATATCTAAAATAAATGAAAAAATCAATCATGAAATAAATTTATATTTTAACGGGAGAGGGTATTTTTCTTAAAGCTTGCATAATTTTCAATAGAATAAATATGTAATTTGTAATGCTCAGTAAATAATCTTTAAATGGAATTTATAGTTAAGATTTCCTTACTTACCTATCTGTACTCAACGTTGCAATATATTGATTTTTAGGATCCCATGTAACACCTTGGACAAAACCTTTGTGATCATTTAATATAGCCATAGATTTTCCCTTTTGAACATCCCACATCATGGCCGAATTATCAACAGAACCCGATACCAAATACAAAGAATTGGGAGACCAACTCAAATCATAAATATCTTCCATATGGCCACGCAATACTTTCAATGTAATCCACACTTCTTTATCTTGTTCATTGGTAGAATCCAATATATTTAAAGGTTCACTTTCCGATTTTTGTTTCCAAATAAACACTACACTCTCATCATCACCTGAAGCCAATAATTCTCCACTCGGTGACCATTTTACCACATTAACAGCTCTTTGATGACGAGTTAAGTCGGCTGCTAAATCTAATTCAATATCACCATGTTCTCCATTCGAAGTAAATTTCATATACCATATCAAAACATGAGCATCTGTTCCACCCGATGCTAGGCGATAGTAGTTATTAGCGGGATTTGATTTTGGTTGTATATCAACACTTAAAACTGGATCACGATTATGCCATGAAATTTCGGGAATTTTACACTTCATTTTTTTTCTTTAAATTTAATTATTTTTATAAACAGAAATAAAATATTAATAAATAAATGAATTATGTTTGTCAGTTACACAAAAAAAACAATGAGTGAATAAAATCCCGCCAAATTGGTGCTATTTTCCCGATTTAAACGTCAAACATAAATAAATGTAAACAAAATGAAAAAGTGCTACCAAGTTTGCTGGGTTAAACGGAGTTGCATTTGAATATAAAAACAAAATGAGAGCGACAAAGAAGGCAGTGATTTTTAATAGAAATTAAATTTCGAAATGATTTTTTAAAAAATCACTATAAAAATTTACATAAAATTTAACATAATAAAATAAAAAATCAGTCGTAAACCTTTGTGGGTAAAAAAGCAGATAATATTAAAATCAGGAATTTTTAAATAAAAATTAATTTTCAAAAACAAATTATTGACGATTTATTTAATTTTCATATATAATCATGTTTAAAAATTAGATTTTTTTTACTGAAATGATAAGGCTAAGCTAAATAATTCAAATATTATCCAAGCTTTGCGATTTGATAACTTAACGAAAAAAACTGAAGCATTTTAATTAATTGATCAACTTTGGATGGGGTCTTTCCAGCAGATCTTTGCCGCAGGTTTATCAGAGTTTTGTTTTCATGCATTTCCGTTAAAATTTCTTTATAAAAGTACACAAATTATAAAGTTCAGTACAGAAACGGTTTTATCAGTGAATAAATGTTACCTATGTTAAAAATTGAGATTTGTAGAGCGTTCGCAATGTTACTTGGACCTCTGCCAGATGGATAGACGGACTGACTTTGGTCTTTGTTCCCACGACAATTAGATCTCTGCTCTGAAACGACTCGAGTCATACTCGGTCAAAGAAATAATAAAATTTCGACTATAGTAAATTATATTCGATTCTCTTCTTGATTGTTATTTTTCAAAATATTCTTATATATAATGATGCTTTCGTAAAATTTCATTAACTATTTTATGTTTTATTTATTTTTATAATAGTTGATTTTTTTACTTAAAAATTCCTCTTCCCGATATTAAGTATAATTTATTCATTAAATAAGTAAAAATTAAAATAATGAAAAAAGAATTTACATTCTTTTTCATTATTTTAATTTTATTTATTTATTGTTGTTGAGATAAATAATATATTTTTTTAAATATTCTTTCTCATCTTTCCATAAATATGAAATGTGATTGATTAAATAATTTTATGATGCTGTTAAAATTTTAATTATTATGTAAATTTTATTTTTTTTAATTTCCCAAAAGAAGAAATCACCCGGATGGATCACATCACACTATATAAAAACCGGTTGATATTATAATATCAAAAACAATTATAAGCTTCAGCGAAAGAGGTTCTGCTTGTGTTCCTTTCACTAGCTATAGGGTATATACATATTTATTTGGTTTTATTAAAATAGTTTTAGTTCTTCACAAAATTTGTCATTTTAGCATATTTTATAGAAGATTATTCGATATCGAATGATTTGCTAAATTGAATAATTTGAAAATTATACAAAATTATTTAAAATAAAAAACAGCACAACTTTCAATAATCGAAAGTGATCGTTTTTTGGTTCTATAAAGATTTCAATAATTTAATATTTCATGGTTAAATGTAAAAATATAAAGAGTTAGACCAAAAATCTTAAGATAGGCTTTTTTATTTTTAAGGAATAAGACCGAACATTTAAACGTTAAACCCAAGTGTTATTTGATTTTTTATCAAGTACCTTTGTAAAAGATGCCAGTTATTATGTTTAATGTTAATCTGAATTATTAAATATTTTCAATAAAATCCAACTTCGTGCTGCAAAAAGTTGGTCAGGTATTTAAAGATTTGCCATCAATCACTTTCCAATTTGATTAAACCAATAGAGCTCCCCACACATCCGATAGGAAAGCAGCCCGTTTAGCTCAGTGCCGAACTATTTGGTACGAAAAGTTGTTAAAAATTTAGAGACCACAAAAAGATCACGGAAATTGAAGTCAAATTTTCAAATAAAATATTATTTGCTGTATAATGGATGAAGAAACGTAGATACTGCCAGATGTTTTGCAACTTTCTGGTCAAAAATTTTATATTGGTAATGCTCGATGGAGTGTTGAAGAAAAGTTTAGGATCCAAAAGCAATTAAAATTTTGCAAAAAGTTCTTGGTATGTTAAGCAATATGCAGTTGAGCAAAAGAAGCCAATCATTTGTTACAACAAGCTCTATAAATACCAAAATTTACTTCAAATAATGTTTACAAAAAAGAAACTGCTTCCATTCATAAGACTTTAAATGTGTCTTTTTTGGCATGACTTATGGTTAATTAACCCTTGAGTGGTACAAATCCTCCAAATTGCCTAGAGCTAAGGTCAGTGGAGATATATTGGGAAAGGTGTCTAAAACTGTGGAAGACTACCTGTTTGAACAAAGTGACAGAAAAGCACCATAAAAATGTAAATGTTCATAATTTCATCACTTATCATTAAAACTTTAAAAACATTTTTTGTAAACTTAGAATTTTCGATCTCACTACTTACTATGACGTCACATAAGATTAACGGATTTGTGCAATGTACTATTTTGTTTCAGTTGTGCACCTATTCATTTCACCTTCATTTAAGTAATACCAAGTTTGATCATTTTAATTTTACTGTCATTTTTTTATAAATTTAAATTTGTTTTAAGAAAAATGCATCAGTGATAAAAAATAAAGTGAAAAAAGCGATAAATAATTTTTGAATTGAATTTTATAATTTATTAATTAACATAAACAACAAGAAAACTATTACCTCAATCGATGCGAATTTTTTATGGATGGAAAAGCAGAACTTTGGAATTGGTATGTAATTATTTTTTATTTTTATTCAAAAATTCAAGCATTCAAAAAGAAAATTTCACCATAGTTGGTTGCATGGCGCAATTGTTATGTGCGGTTGGATTCTTATCATTTGTTTACATGTTAGAATAATTACAATTATAATATTTTCGATCGTGTCAGAATCACTTTCCGAGTCGATTTAGGGGTGTCCATGTGGCTGACTTTCTTTTCATCTAATATTGTCTCAGGTTGAAATTTTTAAGATATGTAGATATCACTTTGGTATGTGAGATAGCAATTTGCAATGGGCAAATTCCTCCTGGAAAGGGGGTTTTAAAAAATCTTTAATATAAATCAGAACACCTTCTGAATATATCTTTGAATATATTAATATATTAACATTGTAATAATACTCGGTTTTTTTAAAATATTAACATTGGTAAAGGTTTTAAAATTTCCCATAGTTCTCATATAATCGACTCTTTCGATAATCACCTTATAGATTGTAAATCCAATATAAATATATTATCATATAATTTTAAATAAATATGTTTAGTGCAAAGACATTAAATTAATTCATTGAGTGTTCCCGTGTTATATTTAACAAAAACTTTTACAGTTTGTCAAATATATCTTTGCAATCATAAAAAATATGAAAATGTTCAACTTCATTAATGAATTCCAACTAAAAATTCTTTAATTTTACAATTTTTGCTAAAAACGTTTTGTTGCTATATCTGTTTACTACTATAAGCCGCCAAAATTTTTCAAATAGACGGACATATTACAATAAAAACAATAAAACAAGAAATTTTGCTCATTTTGAAAAGTGTCAAATATATGTTTGCAAAAAATGTGAAAACATTGAAAATGTGGTATTTCAAATTTTTAAGAAATAGGGAAGTTATTCTTGTGATATTAATGTCATTGAAGTACATAGTGACCACATAATTGGATGTAAAAGGTGTTTGAAATGTATGTTTCAAAAGATCGGGACATTTCAGTTGTTATAAGGGCAAATCCATTTTAGAAAATGGATGATTTACCACACTCGTAGCCCATGACGAAAATGAGAAAAGACCCAATTTAAAACTATCCACAGGTTAGTTGTAAGTGGGTAGCCGTGTGAATTGAAATTGATATATTGAAATCTGTATGTAATAAGTATATATGAAATAATTATGGATAATGTGTATCACTAGAATCTAATCCAAATTTGTTATGAAAACTCAAATATTCCCAATTTATATTTAGAAAGCAATCCCACGCTAATTTCTTAAAACTAAAATTTTTCACCAAGGATGTTTCACTTACTATGGAATGAGGGGACGGCATTTGTTCAGAAGAAAAACATGGTAGTTAATTTTGGGGGTCGGAATTGATATTTAGATTCTTTTTGACTTTTCTTTTCAGAAAACTTACAGTGCTCTTTCAAAAGTGAAGTAGTGTGGGTTTATAAATTTATTTTTTATTCAATATTATTGTTTTCCTAGCTACAAGTGTTAAACAATTGAGATTTTTAATACACTTAAATAGTTTCATTAGAAATACTTAACTTATAGTATTTTTCGCTTATGATCAAAACTTACTATAATATTGCTTTCAAATCGCAGAGTTACATTCATCGACTAACCTGTGAATGATTTTAATTCAGGTCTTTCCTCATCTTCGTCATGAGATATGGTATTGTGTATAATCCTGAATGTGGAATATCACATATCGATCGATTTCCATAATGGATTTACCCTTATAACTATTGAAATGTTCCAATCCTTAGAAACTTTCCTATTAAGCAGTTTTTACATGGAGTTATGAGGGCACTAGTGATACTAAAGATAAAGAAAAAATTCATTTTCAATGTTTACATAATTTTTGTAAACATTTATTTAACATTTTTCAAAATGAGTAAATTTGATCTTTTATTGTTGTAATCTGTACGTTTATTTCGAAAATTTTATAATCTTATAGAAGTAAACAGGTATAGCAACAAAATGTATTCAGAGAAAATTGGATAATTAAAGAATTTTTACTTGGAAATCATTAATGAAGTTGAATATGTTTAAATTTTTTTATAATTCAAAGATATATTTGACAAACTGTATATATTTTATACATCTGTTGGTGATGGGCGAAACATAACGTATTTCAATTGTGGAAAGTATTACAGATTCGGCATAGCCGAATATAGCAATCTTCTCAGGACTATAACAAATACTTAGGTAGAATTTCTAAGGTCTGTCCATTATTGTGAATGAGAGCGTGCAGACTGACATAGCTAAACTGATTCAGATTTTGATTTGATGCAAAAATATATATACATTATAGAGTATCAGATTTTTTCCTCTGACTTCTTAGTGTTACACACGGAATGACAAAGTTAGTATATACCCCTATCACAACTTGTGGTGGTGAAGGGTATCAAAATGGAAAACCAAGTACTTACATATTTAATAAATAAATATCTCTCACCTTTTTTGTTTTTTTTTTTCACCGTTTCTTTATTAATTTTAATTTTTATTATATAATATATAATTTTATATTAATTCAAGATGTTTTCTCTCTCTAACACTGGGAGTTTTTTTTCTGTTTTTTGTTTTTTTCTCTTTTACATACAAATATGGTTTTTTAAAGGACTCTTTACTTTTACGAATTTTTTATTTTTTTCTTTTTTATTTTATTTAGATATAATTAGTAGTTTTTTATTTTATTTTTTGCTACTTATTATGAATTTTAATTTATATTTAAAGTTTTTTTATTATTATGTTTTATATATACTTTTTTCAATATGAAGAGCAAAAAATAAGAAAAATAAAAATTGAAGAACAAATTTCGGAAATGCTAAATTAAATGCTAAAAATTAAAAAAAAATAATAATAATAATTAAAATCATAAATTGTTAACTGATAAATTTAAATGCAAATTAATTTGTTTAAATCGTTCAACAAAATTGTTTTTATAATTAACAATTTGTAAGTTTTGTTTTTGTCATTTAATTATTTTTTTAAGATATTTTCTTTTATTTTTTTAAATTTTTATTTGATTTTAACAACTAAAGCAATTTAGTTTTGTTTTGTTTTTTTTGTTTTATTTGTAATAAGCTAACATATATTTTTGTTTGTATTAAAGATCTTTTCTTAATCATAAATATAATGCCAAAAATTCTAAAATAATTTTAAATTATTATATCTTTGTTGTTGTTTTTTTTTTTACTTTTTTTCGTAAAGAAAAACTAAACTGCTTTAACATCTAAAGTTTATTATTATTTTTTCTTTTCTTTTTTTACTAACTATTTTTTGTTGTTCTTTTATTTTTTAAATAATGATTTTTTTAATTATTTTTATATGTGTGTGATTTTATTTTTTAATGTTTTTTTTTTTTTTTTTTTTTTTGCTTAATAAAGTTTTGAAAGAGTTTTATTTTTAATCGGAAAAGAAAAAATAATAAATAAAGATATATGACTAGAGATTTGATCCTTGAAAAAAGGACGTATATAAAGTAATAAAGTTGTAGTTGTTAGTTGTTCCAAAAAAAATCAAGCTAAATAAATTAAATTTTGAATATTAAATTTGTCCATTTCCCATCAAAAATTCTCAAGACTTCAAAATTAAACCAAAAATCTAAAATTTAATGTCTTTGTATTTTAAAATTTTACTAAAACAATTTTCAGGATTCGAAAATAAACTGAATATTTTGAAAATCTTATTGAAATAAAATTTTCAATAACTTCAAATTTTTTATGATTTTGAATATAAATTTGAATGGTTTGAATATTTATATAAAAAATGCAGTCCTGCAGTTTTGCCAAAAATATTTAGAGCAAACATTAGTGTTGTATTATAATACGATTTAAATAGATAACTGGTAAATTAAATTTGCTTTGTATGAGGGATACCTCTAACCATGGTTTTATCCGTCCTAGATTGGTGCCAATCACTATCATTGGGATAGTGATTGGCACCAAATTTTAAATTCTTCGCTGTTATAGATCTTTAGGTATTCGATGGCAAATATTTGCTTTGTGTGGAGTACTTTGATAAGGCATAATTTGGAAAAAAGTTCAGAAAGATATGAATGTATGATCTTCCAAATATTAATTTTATTTGAAAGAGAGATTAATTTTTTAATTAATTTTTGTAATAATGGAATTATTTCATTAAATAAACCGATTGTTTTTGATTTTCACTTTGAATGAAAGACAGTTTTGTACTCAAATTAGTTAACGTTTTTTCTATGTACTTTAAGAGAAAATTATAAATAGTTCTCACATGCACAAAATGTCGAAATTACTCCCTGCAATTTCTTTTTTATATTTCTCTTTTAAAATCGAATAATTTTATTGCGAACTCATGCATTTTTATTAAAAAAATGTGGGAGATAAAATACACTGTAAACAACTTCTGCTCTCTCTTCAACTTGAGCAAAAGAAAGAAAGTTTGTTTACACTTGAATAAGCTCTCTCTCTTTGTATACACTGTGAAAATAATGAAGTATTATTTTGTGGAAATTAAGGTAACAATTTAAATTTATTTAGCTTGATTTTTCATTTATTTAGTTTTTATTTAATTTTTTTTTGCTGCCATTTTCTTATTATTTTGCGTTTAAGTGAGTGTTGTTTTGAGCTTAGAAAAAATAGGTTTTGAATTTTAATGATAAAAAATATTGTTGTTTTTGGTTTTATTATCGTTAATACAAAGTTTTATTTTACAAGAGTTTTGTTATTTAGTTTTTTTTAATATTTGATAAATGAATAGTTTTATTAATTGAAATAAAAAAAATTGAGAGAATTTTTGAAATGTATTAAAAATTTATTAAATAAAATTGGACATTTGAACAATTTAAAACGGACTTAAAAATTCAAAATATTAGTATTAAAAATATTTCTTTTCATTCCTAAAAAAATTCTCCTAAAAGAGGTATTGAAAAATCAAGAGACTAGAGAAAAAAGTCTTCCTCTAGCAGGAAGAGAAAAAGCACTAAATATAATGAAGCTTATTGCACAAATATCAAGACTTATGTTTTAAGGAGGAACTATCAGAAGTATTTTTAAAAATGGAGGGTACTTATTTCAGGTCCCAGAAATATATGAGTGGCACTCATTGTTAACATTATTAAGAAGTTCTCTGTGTGAGATAAGAGAAGTTTGTTTACATTTATTTAAAAATTTCCTTATGAGAAAAGAGAATTTCTATTAAAATCTTTCTCTCTCAGTTTTTTTTTACACTTTTAAAATAAAGTAATTTTTAATTGCACATATTTCTTAGAACAAATGTTGGAGAGTGAAATTATGTTGACAGCTAGAGAAAGTCTCTTATTATTTATTATTACCTCCCTCTGTTTTGCATATACTGTAAAAATTATGAGATTTTGGAAATTGAGATCAATTGTAAGAGAGTGAAATATTGTTTGAAGCTAAAAAGTCTTGAAATCTGTTTACACTTATTGAATAATTTTTCTATCTTTTGTATGCATTGTTTTTCATCTTCAAATTGGAAATTATAGATGAGAAAAGAGAACATATATTAAAATCTCTCAAGAGTATTTTTATGCACTTTTAACTTGTATAAACAGAAAGAGAGAATAATAATGAAAAATGATTAGTTGCAGAAATTGTTACAAATTGTTTAATTGTTTTGATGACAAAAAGAGAAGTTTTTATTTAATTCTCTTAGAATTTGTTGTAAAATTTTAAGAATAAAAATATATTTTTTGAAACATTCTCTCAATTTTTTTTATAATTTATTTATTTCTTTGTTAATTTAATTATTTATGATATTTTTTATATTTTAGAAATGTTTTCATCACTCTGTTTTATATTGTTTAAATATGAATAAAAGTTTTATTTTTTAGTTATTGTTTTATTATAGTGAAAAATATAAATTTAAACAGTTTTGTTTTTTATGTAATAATTAATATTTTTTTTTTTTTTTTGAAATAGAAATGATTTTTTAATTTTTTTGTTTAATAACGTTCGTAATTACAATTTTTTAATTATGATGTAAATGTTTTTTTTTTTTAATTTTATTATTAAATCTATTTGTGATTTTTTTATATTTAATATTTAATGATTTTTTATATTATTTTTTGTTTAATAAATATAATTACAAATAATTTTTTTAAGAGATTTGTTTTTTTATATCGTTTTAATATTTTTAGTATTATTTTTTGTAAAAATGGTCACTTTGAAGTTTTCCTTATTATGCTTAAGATTTTTTTAATTTTATTTATTATTTTTTTTTAATAATTTTAAGTATTTGAAAAAAATGTTTAAAAAATTATAGAAAATTTAAAAATTTTAAAGAAGTTAAATTTTATTCAATTTTAAACAAATTTTTGAAAATTTATTTATTTTTCTTTTTATCTCTATAAAGTTTTAAACATTTTTTATTATAATTATTTTTTTATTATTTGTATTACAGTTTTTTATTTTGTAAAAATTGTGTTGTAGTAGATTTAAGAAAAAATAATATATATATATTTTTTGTTTAAATATAATATTTTTTTATTTTTATGTATAAAGTTAATGTTGATTTTCTTTTTTTATTATTATATTTTATTTGAGGAGAAAAAAAATTGAGTTTTAATTTATGCGTTTTTTTATTATTTAATATTATTTAAATATTTTTTAATGAGTTTTGCATTTTTTGTGCGAAAATAAAATGAGCTTTAGTTGTTTTTAAAAAAATATTATTTAAATGCTTTATTTTGTGTTTATTTGAAAAATATATAAACAATTTTGTTTAATAAATTTTTCTTTTTGAGTTATTTTTTCTAAATAATTTGAAGTAATTCCTTTTTCTCTTAAGTATCAAATAAAAGTGAAATATTATAAACTAATTGAAATAATTATATAAATTCATTTTTATTAAATTAAAATTTTTAAGAGAAGTTTTGAACAAAACAAATGAGAAACCATATTTATCTTAAAGGAAAATTAAGAGAGTTATATTATAAATTATAGTAATAAATTCTCCTTTTCTTATTAGCAAAGGGAAAGTAGTTTCCTAAACAAATATCAAGACTTCTGCTTCAATAAACAACTTTTAAAAAATTTCCTCGAATAAAATGTGAATTTAAAATATTTGCCTTCACAATTCCATTATTTAAAAGATTTCTTTTAAAAGAGTTATTGAAAATATAAGAGAGTAGCGACCACGCATTCTTTTAACGCTTTTTTTAGAAGGAGATAGATTAAGCACAAGTTATTTTCTACACAAGACTAAATATAAGATAAATGGAAATATGTTAATTATTTTAAGGAAAATATCTGGTATAATGGTATTTTTTTAAGATAATAGTTTACGGAAGAGAAACTTTGTTTAAAAGTTAAAATATCTCTTAAATTGTTATTAGAGAAACTATCTTTAATCTTCTTCTCTTCTTTATGTTTTTCTCTGTAAAAAGAAAATGTTTTAAAATTATCTATCTCTCAAATACTTTCAAATTTCAAATTGGGTAAAATTATTTTCAAGCATTTTGAATGTAAGAAAAATAGAGTTTTACAACTCCCGCAAATATTTCTAAAGTTTTATATTTTTGAAATTCGATTGTAACTCTCAAAATTACTTAAAAACACTCTCTTTTTTGATATAGTTATAGGACTATAATGTATTTTAGGTTGTAATTTAGAATACTTTAGGAAGGAACGTGTTCATTCATGTACCATGGTTATACAATTCAATTCATTCTCTAAATTTCATAAGAGAAGTATTCGACAACTCCAAACAAGTGAGAATGCTATATTTGGCTATGTCGAATTTTCAATGCTCTCCAACACAAATGCATGTGAAGTAAATACGATATGTTTCGTACATACACACTCACAAACGTATGCAATATATTTAAGTTTTTCTTAAATAGAACGCAAATAAATGAGTCATAAAATAAATTTTATTTACACACGGATTGACCAAGTTAATATAACCTCTTCACCACTTGTGGTGGTGGAGGGTTTATAAATATGTTAAATTGAACCTTTCTTTATTTAAAAAAAATTTTTGAGCTTTTTATGAGTCCATGTATTAATCCATTTCTCTTTATTAAAGTCCCCTAAAAATACT
This sequence comes from Cochliomyia hominivorax, assembly GCA_004302925.2. NCBI lineage: Eukaryota > Metazoa > Arthropoda > Insecta > Diptera > Calliphoridae > Cochliomyia > Cochliomyia hominivorax. The sequence goes on along the minus strand of PYHX02000494.1, from coordinate 75,322,469 downwards.
CAGATTTTTATATATTTTTGTTTTAATTTTTATTGATTTATGTTGTAGTTTATTATTATGATTGTAAAATAAATATGTTTTTGTTGTTTGTTATATTTATATATTTTTTTTTAAGTTTAAAGAAATGTTTTTTAAAAAAAATTTTTGGTTTTTCTTTAAGTTAAATTTTACATAATAAATACTTTTCTCATACGTTTTTTAAGAAATTAGAAAATAATTAAATTCTTTTAAAATTTGTAGAACAAATTTTTAGAAGAATTGTTTTTTTTTATTTTCTAAAAAATATTAATACATAAATTTTTTATAAATATATTTATTTAAGCAGAAATTATTAATAATAGTTTTTTGTTTTATTTTTAATTAATATAAATTATAGGATTTTTCATATAATTATAAGGATAATTAGAAATTAATTAATTATGCTTTAAAAATAACAATTAAAATTAAAAAATAAACTTAAATTAAAAAAAATAAAAAACAAAAAATATTAAAGAAAATAATAATAAAAAAGGAAAAACATAAAAAAAAAAATTCAAAAGAAAATTTAAAAAAAAATAGAGAGCTTCATTTATAAAAAAATAATAAACTGCTGGTAAAGGATTTGGAAGATTTTTAAGAAAACATTTTAAACTTCTTGGATTTTAATAAATTTAAATTGAAATTGTTAAAAAAAAAAACAATAACAGAATTTTAATTTCAATACGGAAAAAATACTTTTTAACTAATTAACAGTAAACTGATGTTTTGGGGCTTAATCGATTAAGACTTGGGACTTGGCACCGATTAAGATTACTATAAAACACGTTCGTACTAAAATTTTATCATTATACAAATGTTTGATTATTACATGAGTTTGATTATTACATAATTTACGTTTTCATGAGTATATAATATATACAAAAACTCAAGGAAAATCATCACGTTATATGGAGTAAAACCTGTGTTATATCGCGTTATACGAAAACGCGTTATAGGGGGGTCCACTGTAATTTTGTATTTCATTTTATAAAAATTTTAGAAAATTTAATTAAATTTTTTTTTTAATTCCAAATCCTTTTTCCTTTCTCTTTTAATATTAGTTTTACTTTTTTTATATTTTTTAAATGCAGTTAAAGTTTTGTTTTGATTAAATAACTGATAAAATACTATTATTGTTAAATGCCATTTTTTTACAAAAAAAACAAATAAAAATTTCTAAATTATAATAAAAAATGAATATAAATACAGAATTTTGTTTATAATTATAGTTTGTATACATACACAAAAAATACATTTAATTATTATTAATTTTTTTATAAATTATTTTAATCATTTCAGCATTTAAAGCAAAATTATTTATTAAATTCCATTTTTTAAACATAAAAAAATTTTATAAAATAAATATAAAATATTTGAGCTTTTTTATAGCACAAAATATTCTATTGTACTTAATTTTAAAATAGTTCGTGTTTAAATTTTTATAGGAAAAATCTCTTTAAATTTAATTAATTAAAATTTTCACATTTTGGGTCAAAGTCTCTTAATTCTTTCCACTCCAAGTTTTTTTCTTTTTTACTCTGTCATCTCCGCCTTTTTTAAAAGAAAATATAACACTATGTTGAGTGTCACCCGGCAGTGGAGCTGGTGGAACCAAATATTGCAGTATGAAATTGTTACTTCTTCTTTATATTATTTTTAAATCCATGTTTTTTATTTAAATAAAATAAAGTTTTTAATAGAATACTGTAGAATTTTTAGTTTGTAAGAGTTAATTAAACAGAGTTTCTTTTATACCTCAAAAACCTACAAAGGAACTTGATTATTGTTACATATTAAACACATATTTCGAAAACCTTATTCATTTTTTTCAAAAATAACTCTTGAGTTTTGGAATAAATAACTTAAAGTTTTTGAGGTTATAAATTGTTCATCTGAATCCTATACGAAGGACCATTATTAAGATGAAAAATTAAAAAGTTATTCATTAGATTCTAATCTTTTGGAATTTTTAAATTTAGTTTTCATTCAAAGGTTCATAATATATATTAGATTATAATTTAAAATCCAGCATGAAGGACCATAATTAAGTTAAATGAGTAATTATTATTTCATATTAAATCTGAATTAAAGTAAGAGATTCAATCATAATTCTAATCGAAGTATCATAAAAAATTCTCAATGAGCAATTATGAATGTTATTTCATTTTCTAACACTTAAACTTTAAGATTTGTAAGGACATTGTCGTCTCTTTAGATGACAAAACAGTAATTTAAATTATTATTGAATTGTAATCGAATAGAATTCCATCCCGATCTGAGTTGTGCTCGGATGCTCTGTTAATATATTCGAAGATCTTTTCTATCATGCCATGAAGCAGACTGCAGTTGTGTTATAGTGAATTTAGGTTAATGGCTCCGCCAACATTTAAGAAGGAATTACTACATTATGTTTCTTAACCAGTAAGATCTTCACCTCTTCTCTTGCTCACGTAGGAAAAACTAGTCAGAACTGCCTGTTATAGATGTTGTATTCTTATAATCTAAATTTAATGAAATTCAAGTATAAATTTCTGGTTAATTTCTAATTCAACTTAAATTGTATAGAAATTCCTACGATGTATCCAAAAGAAAAAAAATAACAACTGAAAACAGAGGTTTTGTTGTTGAATTTTCTTCCCTGGGAAAAACTGAAGGTTGATACAGCTGTTGCTGAGTTTACAACCAATTGCAATTTTTTAATGATTAAAATTTTTTATTAAAATCTAATCTTCATCACGAATCACATTTGAAGGACTCTAATGCTTGATTGCATTCAATAATAATGTTAATTACTTTAATTTTTTGGTTTACAATTTAAAGGATTAAATATTATAACAACTCATAATTTAATTAACTCTTATTTTTAAGATTTCCTTCAGATCTTTATTGAGATAAAATAATTGTAAGAGATTTTGAATATTTTTCTTAAAAATTTTGCATTAAAAATTTCTATTAAATATAAATAAATTAAATTTATTTTTTAGTTAAAAAAACATAAAATTGTGCGTTCGTATTGTTCTGTTAAAACAACTAAAATTAAGCGTTTTTTACATAAAAAGAAAATAAAAACAATAAATTCTATTTAAATAATAAAATAAATATATGGCAAGTTTTGAAAGAGATTTAGAATTTTTTTTTAAAGTTTGAAAATGGAAAATAATTACTTGAAAACAGAAACCACAATTAAGCTTAAATTTTTAATACTTTGATTCTTAAATTTGTTTTTAATACTTAAATTGTAATTGTGATCTTCAGAAATTTTTAAAAATCAGAATCGAGATAAATAATTTTGTTAAAAATTTTTTTTAAAGAAATTGAAAATTAAAAAAAAAATATTTAATTAATTTTTTTGGCTGAGAAAAATTAGGAAACTTAATATATATTTAGAAAAAAATTATTAATTAATAATTAAAAAAATAAAAATATGTACGTTGCTTGAGTTTGACTAAGAATGTTTACGTTATTTTCGTTTATTTTTATAAATTTGTTACGTTTTTTTCCAAAGGATTTTTGTGCGTTTTTATGTTTTCAGCAAAAAATCCTTGTTTTGTTTTTATACATACACACACATACAAATATATATTTGTAAAAATATATATTTAGTAAAATATAAAAGTATATTTAACAAGTTAGAATGTAATAGTCGATTAAGCCCGACTATTCAATACCCTACACCACAATGTTGATTATGAATGGTAATTACGAAAAAGTAATAAACGACCTTCGTAAAATTTAACTTTCTTATTTATTCTTAAATGTGCAGTAGTAAATTATTGTGAAACTAACATTTATATGCAATTAATGCGTTTTAAAATTAATTTTTTTTGTGAGAAGTAAAATTATGAATCCTCGACCCTCGTATAATTTTGCACATAAATTCCTGCTGCTATTTATCTTAATTTGACCAATAACTATATATGTGAGATTTATGTCCTTCAAAGTAATATTTAGAAAGAGGCTTGTATGTGACCTATGAGTAGCAATGGTTCGATCCTCGCATAATAATAACTCATTGGTTTAAGACTGATGAGCCATAAGACCCTTGCTTTTGTCAAATTTCGTTAAAATCGCTTTATTAGTCTTTGGTCAAAATAATACGTAGCAAATTTCATCAAGGTAACTAAAAATTACGACCTGTAGAGTTTATATGGACAGCCGGACGGACATTGTTAAATCGACTCTGAAAGTGATTCTGAGTCGAACGCTATACTTACAGATGGGTGTAACGTAACATTTTTTCTGTATGTTACAACACCTACGGTGGTGTAGGGTAAATAACTAAAAGAATAAAGAAATTGCAACTAATTAAATGCTAAAGAAATTTAAAAAAATGATATAATTTTTTAAAGAAAACTAAAACCCCAAAAAAATTATTTAACTTAACAAAAGAGAGTAAAAAATTAAAAAATAAACTAAAATTCAAATTTAGAGAGAGAAAAAGAGAATTACTTTTGGATTTAGATGACTGAGAGTTTCTAATGTTTTCTAATAAATAATAACATGTTTTATTCTTAAGTATCTTGTGTTTTTCCCTAATAAAACGAATAAAAAATATTTTTTGTTTGGAAATTAATATTCTTGTTCTATCCTTTTTTTGTAAAATTAATTTCTTTTGTTAATTAAAGTTGTGATATTTTAAACGGTTTTGTTATTTCTCTCTTTTTTGTATTTGTTTTGCTAATATTTTTGAAGATGGTGGGTTTTGTTTTTTCTTGCTCTCTTTTGTTTTAGATATATTTTTTTCACTTGTTGTTGTTTTTGTTAATAAATTTTTTAAAATAATTTAAATTTATTTTTTTTTTGCATATTTTGGGGTTCAAAATGCGGCTGCTGCTATTTTTGTTTTTGTTCGATTTTTTTTTCATTCAATAAAATATATAAATTAATTAATTTGTTGTTGTTCTGTTGAGATGAATGTTGTTGTTGTTGTTGTTTTTGTGGTTAATTTAATTAGGGTGTGTTTAGTAAAGACCGCAACCTCTGAGATTGTTTGCAATGATAACATCAGTGACAGCATCGAATACAAATTGTATATTATTTGTGTCTGTAGCACACGTCATGTGGCAGTAAATTTCTTTTGAGGTTGATTTGTTTTTCGCTTCAAATTGAGCTTGTATATACGCAGCTGCCTCGCCATATTCCTGACCACCTGTTTCATTAAAAAAAAAAAAAACAAGAAATCAATGATAATGTTTCAAAAAATACATAAATTAATGATCATAGTTATGAAGTGTATAAAACTTAATTTGTGGAAGCTTTTTTTAAGATAATTTTACAATCTCTAATCACTGATTTGTAGCCAGATAGTAATAACTCAAAAAATCATTTATTTGTTTGACGGAAACACATTTCTTCCCAATTTATGAATGCAAAACTTGAAATTTTAAAATAATTGATACATAAATAGTTCTTTTCACAAAAATTATTATTTACGAAACTTAACGTTTTTGAGTTGTGACAATCTTGCAGCAAATGTGAGTTATTTATTTGGATCTTACCTGTATATTCTGGGAAACAAATTGTTAATGGACTCTTGCGTATTTTTTCTTCGAATAAATCTTTTTTATTTAAGAACAAAATTATCGAAGTATCTGTAAACCATTTGTTGTTGCAAATGGAGTCAAACAATTTTAAGGATTCTTGCATACGATTCTGAAAAAGAGAAAATAAAAAAAAATATTTTTTGATAAGGGGAAATAATTCTTTATAAAAATGTATTTGGAACGACAAATATTCAATATAGAACTTTTTCTAGAGAAATAATTTAGTTTAATATTTTTTTTCATTCTAAAATTTTTCTATATGAACTTTTGAAATTTTTTCTTACATGAACTTTTTGTTTAAAAAACGAAAGATACTGAGTATATTGAGTACATTCTGATTTATTTTTCAATAAATAAACTTTTTTACAAAATCTGGTATTTTTTTCGGTGATATTTTTTAAGGAAAATATGTTGGATTTTAGATATCTTTTCTAGATACTAAGAATATATATTCTGAACTTTTCTTAGAAGAGCTTTCAGATTCCGATCAGTTGTTCTAAAGAAAGGGTTTCTGATTTCAGTCTTTTCCTCTGTGAAATAATTCTGAAATCTGTGTATTTTTGTTATAAAAAAGATTTTGGGTATTTTTTCAACAAAAAAATAAGTCTGATTTTGGACATCTTTTTTTGAAAGCAAAGACGAAAGATTCTGACCATTATTTCTTGGAAAAACTATCAGATTACGATCAGTTGCTTTTAAGTCAGGTTTTCTTAATTTGGTCAAATTTTGTATTTTCCTCTAGGAAATGATTTCAAAATCTTTTTATTTTTCTTATAGAAAAAGTTCTTAAACGTTGGGTATTTTGTCAGCAGGAAATATGATGGATTTTTGGGAATGTTTTAGTGAAATCCTTCAGATTCCGATTATTTTCTTATTATAAGATGTCATATAAGTTTCCGATCAGATTTCTATACAAAGCATTTCAGAAAAATGAGTCAGATTTTCTTTATTTTCCAGAATATAAAAAATAATAATTTCGTAAGTTTTGCTCAAGAAACAGATCAATTAGTTTAATCACTCTGTATAGTAAAAAAGTATAATATTATGAGATGCCAGATTTGAAGTATTTTTTTCTATACAGTAAATAGTTTTCGATTTTTTCCTTTTGGAAAAATTAGATTAGAGAACTTTTTTCTATGGGACAAGGTTTTAGATTCAAATTTATTTTCTTCTTTTACTATGAAAATATATATATAAAAATAAAAAATTTGTTCCTGAGGATATTTCCTATAGGAAATAAGGTCAGAATCTGAGTCCTTTTTTCTTAAGGTAAAAATTTCAGTCTGTGAACATTTTTCCTATAGAACAAAATGTCACATTTTGCAGCCTTCTAAAGGTTTTTAGATTTTGATTAGTTTTTCTATTGAATTTTGGAAAGATAAGATTTAAGATACATACTGTAGTTTCATCTTCATGCAATACTTGATCATATTCTGACATGGCAACACAGAAAATGATCGCAGTTACATCTTCAAAGCAATGAATCCATTTCTTTCGTTCCGAACGTTGGCCACCAACATCAAATAGTCTAAGGAATTAAAAATAAAATATATTTTTTATTAAAAAATATTTAATAAAAAATTGTAAAAAATAAAACTTACTTGAAATTGAGATTTTTAAAGGAAAAGTGCACTTCAACAATACCAGTTGTTTTGACACGAGTGCGCAAAATATCCTGTTCGGTTGGTTGATAATCTTTGGCGCCTAACCGATCCAAATCGTCCAGGAAACTAAAATTTAAAAAAAGAAAATTAAAGAATTAAAAAAATGTTTTAACAATTATGTCATTTGTTTAACAATACAAGAAAAAAAAACATAAGCAAATATTTAAACATTAATTAAATGTTTTTTTTTTACTCTGTTGTAGCTGCTGGTAGTTGTTGACAACAAAAAAATTTTAGGTCGTATCTTATTTCTCAAAAGTACTTAAAGAGTTTGTCTATGATGGTTGGTTTTTAAAATTATATGTTTATTTATACTTTTATATGTTTATAAGTAGTTTGTATGGGAAATAATTACAGTAAATCTCCCTATAACGCACATATAACACGATGATCTTTCTTGATGTATTTTTATATATTATATGCTCACGAAAACGTTAATTATGTAACAATTATAATTAAGTTCACAACGGATCAGTTTCACACTGTTTGTTTTGATGAAAATAGGAACACATTTTCCCATATAAGGTTCCCTTCAGAAATGTACTTTAACGTTCATATTTAACGATTGATTTTTAATTATATTACTATCGGTCCATAACGGCTCATAGGTCTCACAAAAGCCCTCTTAAGGAAACTGGTTAACCCCTCTCCTTTTTAAATAGTAGAACAATTCGTTAGACCATTTTTTATGAAACAAACCCCAAAGGTACCACAAAATATCAAGAGGAAGGGACAAATCATAAAAATAATTGATGAACATATTTTACGAAAAAAAGAGAGATCCGAAACTGGGTTTAAAGCAGCTAAGGAGGGGATAATCGTGCTTATTCGTATATAAGGAAATCTATACTAATCGATAATTTTTTAAGCCCACGGACAATAAGAGGTACTGTGAAGAATACACGTATACTTGAGAACAAACAAAATATCTTGGATTACAGTTGCCATATTTCACGAGACTGGTTTTACAAGTGATTTGTGCCAGAAGTAGAAAATTACTCTAAAATTTAAAGTACTTAACAGTTTTATTCCATTTAAGGTGTAAATTTAAATGTGAACAATTTGTAAACAACGCGTTATATATGGGACTATGGAAGTGCGTTATACGAGAATACTCCTACAACGTGATTTCTTATTACGTGAAACCAAACTGTCGCATTATAGAGGGGATTACAGTATTATTTTGTTTTTGCTATTATTAATTATATTTCTATTTTATTTCTTAATATTTCAAAAGTACATAATTTAATTGCAAAACAATTGATTTATGTCTCAGGGCATGTGGACGTACAATTGTATATGATTTTAACTATTAAAACACAAATGAGGTTTTGAAAAAAATAATTTGCCAAATCAAATTAGCAGTTGATTTTATATAAAAGATAATTGTAAATGATAAAAGTAAGGTTAGAATTATTAAACATTTCAATTTGAAAGGTTAAATATATAAACATTTGAAATTAAATCATAATAAAAAGATCATAAATAAATGGATTTATTAATTGAATTGATAAATTTATATTTAAATGTCAATTTTGATTTGGCTAGAAAATTATTAAATTGAAATCTGGCAAATTTTCGCTAAAAAAATCTATTTCCTCATTTACTATTTCATTTAATTGCTCATCTTAAACACAACCATTAAGTAGTTATTAATTTAAGTTATTAAATAAATTTAGGTTTTGCTTGCAAAATCTTTGAAAACGTTTTAAAATGTTTTATTAATAAACCGCAAATTAAAAATTGCATTGCGAAAATTATGTACACACAAAATCTAGACTCTGCGTGTATTTTAAATTAGGTAGAACAATGAAAGAGATTTAAAGGAATTTATTCATTAAAGGAGAAACTCAAAAATCAAATTGTAAAAAATTTTATGTTCCATTCAAAAAAAAAAAAAAAAAAAAAAAAGGAAATGATGTCAGATTCTGAGCATATTTTCTATAGGAAAATATATCAGATTCTGAGCATATTTTCTATAGGAAAATATATCAGATTCTGAGGATATTTTCTATAGGAAAATATATCAGATTCTGAGGATATTTTCTATAGGAAAAATATCAGATTCTGAGGATATTTTCTATAGGAAAATATATCAGATTCCGAGGATATTTTCTATAGGAAAATATATCAGATTCCGAGGATATTTTCTATAGGAAAATATATCAGATTCCGAGGATATTTTCTATAGGAAAATATATCAGATTCTGAGGATATTTTCTATAGGAAAATATATCAGATTCTGAGGATATTTTCTATAGGAAAATATATCAGATTCTGAGGATATTTTCTATAGGAAAATATATCAGATTCTGAGGATATTTTCTATAGGAAAATATATCAGATTCTGAGCATATTTTCTATAGGAAAATATATCCGATTCTGAGCATATTTTCTATAGGAAAATATATCAGATTCTGAGCATATTTCCTATAGGAAAATATATCAGATTCTGTGGATATTTTCTATAGGAAAATATATCAGATTCTGAGGATATTTTCTATAGGAAAATATATCAGATTCTGAGGATATTTTCTATAGGAAAATATATCAGATTCTGAGGATATTTTCTATAGGAAAATATATCAGATTCTGAGGATATTTTCTATAGGAAAATATATCAGATTCTGAGGATATTTTCTATAGGAAAATATATCAGATTCTGAGCATATTTTCTATAGGAAAATATATCAGATTCTGAGCATATTTTCTATAGGAAAATATATCATTTAATGTTAAACAAATAAAAATGTTGTAAATCTAATTAAAATGATAAATAAGCATTTTCAAAAGAGCTTCCACCATATCTGGTAGAAAAACAGCTCGATTAGCTCAGTGCTTGGGGTATTTGGTATGAAAAGTTAAGGCTAAAGCAGGTTTAAAAGCATACAATTTTCAAAAAGTTTCTGACTGGAACTAAAAGTGTAAAAACAGGTCACTGAAATTAAAATCAAGTTTTCTCAAATGACAAAACTTATGTCCTGGCAGATTTTTCGGAACTTCCTGGTTAAAATTTAAAATTGCTGATACTCGAGTGGAAGTTTAAGGAAACTTGGCATACTGTCACTATGGTAAAAAAAACCCTTGAGCAGCATTTTAACAAGCACAAGAAAGTTATCCAGAAGAGTGGTATAAACGGACAGGACTACTTGTTACAGTCTTTCAGTTCAGTTCTAGTTAAGTTTAAGTTCAATTATAGTTCAGTCAAAGTTCTGTTCTAGCTCAGCTCTACTTCTGTTATAGTTCATTTCTAGTTCTGTTCAAGCTAAATTCTAGTACATTTCTAGTTCAGTTAAAGTTCAGTTCTAGTTCAGCTCTAGTTCAGTTCTAATTAAATTTTGATTCAGTTCTAATTAAAATCTAGTTCAGTTCCAATTCATGTTATTCTGAATCTCTTTTTTAATAAAATTAAAATCTTTTTCATTAAAAAAGATTAAATTATTTTGAATTTTTGCTGCTCAATTATTGTGCAGTTGTCATGACCGACCACCTTATTAAATATTCGTGAGTTTTCAATTATCAAATTGTTGAATTTGAAAGTGCTAATGAAAAAATGTGGTTTAGAAAAATGCAACATAAACATTATTACATGATATTTAGTGCAATAAATTTTAACTTAAATTGAAGTCAATAATATAAATGTTATTAAAGTTAATTTAACTTAATTTAAAATAACAAAATATAATAGAATTTTTTATTTAAAAAATAATTTAAAGAGATTTTTATTAAAGAATTTAAATCCAAATGGAAAACTTTTTTTCGGATTATCAAAGTTGATTTCAAACGTTTAAAAAATAATTTACACTAAAGTGTTAAAGTGAAATAATTACAAAATCTGATATTATTAGATGACACAATAATACCAACAATTGTTTTGTAAATATTGAAATTTATTTGGGCCAAATGAAAATTAAAAATATGAAATTTTTAACAAATAATTTGGTATCAAAAGACATGAAAATATTGAATGAAGAAAAAACGGAAGTAAATATCCAAGAAAAATTACTTTAACTTTAAATAAAATTATTAACATGTTTCATACTCTCCTCCACCACAAAAGGTAAATAGAGGAATATTAATGTTTTCAGTTCATTGGCACCATTCGAGAAATATTACCGCCTTATAAGGCGGTATTTTAACTCCCTCATGTAACATGGGTTTTACCCCATAAAGCACGATGATTTCACTTGATGTGTTTATATATATATATTTTATATATTCATGAAAATGTTTATTATATAATAATTAAAATAAAAATTTTCACGGATCAGTTTAATACTGTTAAAATTGGTGAAAATCGCAACACATTTCCCCGTATAAAGTTCACTTCCGAAATGTACTTTAACATTCATAATTAACGTAAAAACATTTGTATCACGAATGTTTTTATATAGTAATCTTAATCGACAAGTTTTATTGTAATCGGTCCACTATTTCCCACATGTTCCATATAAGATCCCTTTAAAAATCTGTTAAGCGTTAATAATTGGTTGAAATATATTTTTTTCCGTTTGGAATTTTACATCAACTTTTTTTTATAGAAATTTGACCATTGGTCCATAAAGGCCCATAGGCCCCATAAAAAGCCTATAGGATCCATAAAAGGTCTCTAAAAAATTAAGTTTTTAACCCCTCGCCTTTCAGTAGAATAGTAAAACAATTCGTTAGATTATTTTTTATGAAAAAAAGGCCCAAAAAGTATCACAAAATATCATTAGGAAAGGAAAATCGTAAAAATGGGTTTAAAACACCTAAGAAGGGAATAAGCGTGCTTATTTGTAGTAATGTATCTGAACATCATATAACAAAGTCTATGCTAATCGATAATTTTTTTAAGCCCACGGACAATTAGAGGTACTGTGAAGAATACACGTATACTGGAGAGCAAACAAAACAAGCTTGGATTACAGTTTCCATATTTCGCGAGTCTGGTTTTACAAGGGCTTTGTGCCGGAAGTAGAAAAATTATTCTAAAAGTAAAAGTCCTTAACTGTTTCATTCCATTCAAAGAGAAAAGTTAAATGTGAACAATAAAAGCGTGTTATACGAAAATACTCCTAAAGCGTGATTTCTTATTACGCGAAACCAATCTGCCGCATTATAAGGACAATTTTCGGATCATAATGAAAGTTTTCTATTAGACAGATAATTTTATTTTACGAGAATTTTGACAAGATTTGAAACCAGCAAAATCGCTTTAGGAAAAGCAACATTATAAACTGATATCTGAAGAAATGGAGGATATTTAAGATTCTTTTAAAACTGTAAATAGCATTCTTATTTTGTATTTTTATTAAATCCCTAATTATAGCACTTTCTTCACTATTTACATTATTGCAATACTTATGGTCCTCTTTCTTACTCTTCAAATAGCGAGAAAAAAGGGCATAAAATTTCCATCTAATTTTTTTGTTTTTTTTACTAAATTAAAAGAAGCAGAAGAAAAAAACGACACAAAAACATTAATGTGTAATTAAAATACATTAAAATCGCTTAATTATATTTTATTACAACATTTAACTCAAATTGTTTTTTCTTTTTTTCTTTGAGGTCTTATCGCATTTGTAGCCAACACTCGGGTATCTTGAATATTTTACAGGGAATTTTATTTAACACTTTGATGAGGAAGAAAAAAATAACGAAGAAATAAGCAAAAAATAAGTGAAATAGTAATAGAGATTTATCACAAGATTTAAACGGCTTAAAAAACAACAGCAACAACAACTAAATAAATAAAACGTGACAGAAATTTGCAATTTTTACAAATAATTTTTTTTTTAATTTCTCAGAGATTTTTTTGTTTAAATCAAAAAACATTTTACGCATGTTATTAAATTTGATTTAAATATTAAATTAAAAAAAAAAAAATTAATCTAATTTTAAGAATTGAATTTTAATAAGAATTTTTATGCTCTTTTTTTCTATAAAAGTTCTTAATTTTATGTTAATTTGAAACAGTTTTGAATACAATTTTTAAGAAATTTTCCATACAAAATTATTAAAATTCACTTTCGATAAGAAATATCGATTTTGATATAAAGAATTTTTTTATTTAAGAATTTAAACAAATTAAAGTTTATTCAATAAAATTCTATTTGATGATTATAAAATTTTATTAAATTTTGAAATTGGAAAATAATAAATTTTTATAAAGAACAATTAAAATTTTTTTGAACTTTAAAAAAAATGATAAAAAAAATTATTTTTTATTTTTTAATTTTACTTTTTAATTTTTTTTTAAATTTTGAAACTTTAAATATAGATTTTGTTTATTGAATTTTAGTTTAAAAATTGATTTGAAAATTTGAATTTTCATTAAATTTTTTATTTTAATTTTGGGAATTTGTTTTTTTTATTAAAAATTTGACTTTTTATAAAATTTGCAATTTGTATTAAAATTTTTATTGAAAAATTATCTGTCTCGAATTAGATTTTTTATAAAAATTTTATTTGAAAATACTAAGATATAGTATTTTTTAAATTATCAAAAATTATTTTTTTTATTTTTTTGTTGAATTTTTTATTATTTTTTGTAATTTTTTTTTAATTTTTATAATAAAAATTACAAAATTTTATAAATGATTGTTTTTACGTTTTGAAAGAAAATTTTAATTAAAAATTCGATTTTATATTAAAACTTTTTTTTAATTTTGAATTTTTATTACAAATTTTATTTTTTATGAAATTTTTTTATGAAATTCATTTTTATTAAAATTTCAGATAAAAAATAATTTAAATAAAAAATATTAGATTTTTAGTAAAAATTGGAATTTTTAATATTTTTAAAATTAAACTTTTTTTATTAAATATATTATGAATTTTTATGCAAAGTTTAAACTTTTATATTTATTTTAACGTGATTGTTTAAATTATTTTTTTATTTTTATTTTTTTTATTAAATAAATTGATTTGCATTTTTTGTGAAAATTCTGAATTTTGTAAAAAATTTTAATTTTTAGTAAAAATATAATTTTTATAAAAAGAATTGATTTATTAGTCAATTTTTTAATTTTTTAGTGAAAAATGAAATTTTAAATATTTTCAAAATTAAACTTTTTTTAAATAAATATATGATGAATTTTTATGCAAAATTTAAATTTTTATAAAATATTGAATTTATTTATTAAAACTTTAATTTATTTAAACGTGATTTTTTAATATTTTTTTTTTAATTTTTAATTTTATTTTTTATTTATTAATTGATTTGCATTTTTTTTAAATTCTGAATTTTTATCAAAAATTTGAAATTTTTGTAAAAAAATTTAATTTTTAATAAAAATACAATTTTTATTAAAAAATTTATTTTTTAGTAAACTTTTTCATTAAAAATTTAAAAATAATTTTTAGTAAAAATTTTAGTTTTTAATATTTTTTTTTTTATTTTTAGTCAAAATTTTAATTTTTTATAAAAATATAATTAAAAACTATTTTTGTAGCAAAAATTTACATTTTTATAAAAATTTTAATTTTTAAAAAACGTTTTGAATTTTAAGTAATAAATTTAATTTTGGATACTTAAATTGAATTTTTTGTAAAATTTTTTATTTTTCATTTAAACATGAAATGTTTATATGAAGACATTAAAAAAATTTTGTTGAATCGACCAGAGACAAACGGATGCTCACAATTTAAGAATTCGGTTCCGTAAGAGATTATGAGTTGGTTGATTTTTTTCTCTATTTGAAAATTGAACTTTAAAGAAAATCTGAACCGATATGAAAAACTGAAAACACAGTTTTACTTAATATTGTTTCTAGTTTTACAATTATATTGATCGAATTCATATATTTTTCTTAATTGAAACACTGTGCAGAAGTATGATTTTAATTTTTTCATGTCGATTCTGACTTTTTATATATCTGAAGAAATATACAACTTATAGGTATCAAACAATCCGAACTATACCTTCTGACTAATGTTTGTGATACTTATAAAATATTTCTTTTTACGTTTTGTCTCTAAAAGGGTTTAATGTAATATTCTTTTACAAAATATCTTGATAACAGCGTGATAACTCATTTTATATAAAAAAACTTTAAAATCTTTTGTAAAAGAAAATCTGACACGACATGAATTTGAATATTGATTCCTTTTTTTCAGTGGACTCTAAAATTTTATATTGTATATGGACTTTTTTCCTATGTAGAATTTACAGTTCTCAGCAAGAGAACAAGGCTTTCAGCAAACATTATTTCAAATTCCCCTAAATTTTATTTTTTAATAAAATTTACTAATTTTTTAAGTTACAACATTATCAATTTAACTTATATTACAGACCTAAAAATCTATTGCAACAATATATATATTTTTTTTAAATTATTACTTACTCCATTGTTTAAAAAGTAATCAGATGGTGGATCTGTTACAAACGATCATTAAACATATTTTTTTTTTTTTTTTTTTGAAAAAAAAGACCACAAAATTTTACCCAGTTTCAGAAGTGAAAAATATTTATTCGATTCAACCAAGCATTACAATTATAAATCATAAATGAAATTTTGCATTTTGTTTACAAGTTTTTTTTTTCTTCAAAATGCACGATTTTTAAAGTTTACAAAAATTGTGTAGGAAATCATTTGGAAAAAAATTTAAAAATTTACAAATCAAAATTGTGAAATAAGAGAGTGAGAGAAAAAAAATTAGTACGAAACTAAAACAATAATTTCAAATATTTTTAATTTTTTCACAATTCACACTAATTAAAACAATGAAGTTTGGGAATTTCAAAATATTGTTTTTTTTTTTCAAATACAACTGAAAATAGTGATCATGTTGTAATAAGCAGAGTTGTATTTTAGATTGAAATCTAAATATTTTTACTTATTTAATCATTCTTAAATAATATTTCTTTAAGGGTAAATAATTAATCCTCCTCCTCTTCCTTCTACTAAATCATCATTTATCATTTTCTTAACAAAAAGAATTTAACTCTCATAATTGAAATGTTTCATTGCTCAGATAACAAACAATAATAAAAAAATAAAAAAAAAATATTATTTCTAGAGATCATTTATCATGACATCAAAGACAACAAGAGATGTTACAAATATCAATTTCTGTCATTTTTAATGAAAATGAAGATCCAACGAATTCATTTAAAACTACAAAACTACAGTTGATGTCAAATCACAAAAAATAAGAACCGAAACGAAACGAAGAGAGAACGAACGAGAGAGAGGGAATAAACTAGGAACGGATGTACACAATTTAGGGAATATAACACTAAACATTTATAATGTAGCGGAAAAAAAGGGGGATTAATTGTCGGTTGTGCTATAAAAAGTACTTAAATAGAAATTAATATTTAACTTCACACTTAAAAACAGAGATCATATTTTTAACCCATAAATGTTAATATACCTTGAAATTGTCTGATAACTTTGTTTTAATGTCAAAATGAAATCAGCTAAATATATAAAAATTAATGAAACGATATCTCCGATAAAGTCTCAAACACTGAATATTTTTATAAGGTTTTTCATAAAATAAGCAGAATCTAATTGAAATTAAACATTTTTACGTATATTTGTGACGAACATAAAAAATAGTCTTTAACCCATATAGGAGTGTACGAAACATTTTTAAAATACTTTCTGTAGCGATATCTTAATGTCTGTCCATCCGTCTGTCCTTTGGCAGATTTTCACAATTTTACATTTATTTTCATTATTCAGTTAAATAGATTCTACAAAAATCATACACCTAAAAAATCGATGTTTAAGTGGAACTATACAGAGTAAAATAGTGTTTCGATTTCTCCCACATTGGTTCAGATTTTTTTTGTGGACTTAAAGTTTTGGGTTTTTCAATATGGATGTCAAATAATAGACAAAAATCTCTGCAATATAAAAAAACTGTTGCTGTCGGTCTTGAAGTTGCTAAAAATCAAACTCTAACTCTTAAACATTTTTGCCCGTTCTTTTCATATCCCTCTGAAAATTCTTATAGTGTTTTGTCAGAAGTCGCTTCTCTTGCTTTTTCTTTTGTTCACATGTTATTTTAAATATAAATTTAAATTCGATTGAAATTTTTATTTAAACTCGGTGTTGTAGTTGAACCATCCCATATTTTTACCGTTTTGTTTGAAGTTGTTTCTCTAGCTTTTGTCTCTATTACTTCTAAGCACATGTTGCCAAGAAGAGTCAACATGTTGCTAAGAATGTTAGCACTTGTTTATTTTAAAATGTTGCTTAAAATAAAAAAATTAAAATAAAATTTTATTTCAATATTTATTTTATTGATTTAAATAAAATAGAAACGTGTTTAAAATCATGTAAATAAAACTAGTTTTAATTCATAGAAACGTTTTTTAAATTTAGGCGTTTAATTGTTTAAAAATAATAAAAAAAGATTTAAACAATAACAGATGGACGGTCGGATGGCCGGTCAAAAAATCAGACAATGACTTAACAAAAAAATATATAAAATATAATTGCGAAAATAAAAATTTTATTGAAATATCAATAAAAAATAACACGCCCTTTTGTTCGAAAAACAAAAGTTTCAAATTTATGGCAACAAAATAGTGAGAGAGAGAGAGAAAAAAATACATAAATAACAAGATCAATCTGTGATAAAATACAACAAAATTAACAATAAAATGTTAATTTTTATTATTTAAAATAAAAATTGAGAGTGAAGAAGATCATTAACAAAACCAACTTTAAAATTGAATAAACAAAAAGAGATTTCAAATGTTGGTTTTACAGATGATCCATCTAAACGATCGTTTGATTGTTTGAAATGTTTGTGTGGTCTGATGTTGTCTGAATTGAATTGAATTGACCAAAAATTATATTTCAGTTAACTTGGCTTAATAATATAACAGTTGCTAGTAGCTTGTTAAGAGAGTATTAAAGAGAGAGAGAGAGAGAGGGAGAGCGATTTTATTAACTGATCTTTAATGAGTTAAATAAACACAAATCATAGTTCATCATCATTCATGCTCGTTTAAACATCATACCAAAAATAAAAACAAGTAAGAATGTTATAATCGGTCAAGCTCGACTATGTAATACCCTACACCACAATGTTCATTATAAATGGTAGTTACGAAGAAGTTATAAACGATCCTCGTATTATTTTATTAATTGATTTATTCTTAAATTTATGAGTTTTTAAATGAATTTTTCTGGGGGGGTTAAATTGTGGGCCAACCATTCTATAATTTTGCACATCGATTTTTGATTATATTTATCTCGTATTGGTATTGTAATAATACAATACTCACGTATATGTGAGATTTAAGCACTTAAAAGTGATATTTGTGGATGGCTGCTTGTGTGGGACCTATGAAAAGCAATGTAACGACCCTCGCATAATTTGCTAAACTGCTTTAAAATATCATAAGACTTAATTCTGTCAAATTTCGTAAAAACCGCTTTATATTAAAAACCTTTATGACCTTAAAACACCATTACGGGTGGAACATTTGTATTGGAGTTACCCGAAATATTGTACCAATTATGATCAATTTCATTAGGCTTCACAATTGATTGATAATATTTATATGTACGGGGCCTATGGAAAGCAATGAGAGGGTCGGTCCATAATTGAATTTTGTGAAAATCGCTTTATATTTACGGTCTTTATGAGCTTAAAACACCATTACGGGTGGAACATTTGTATGGAAGGTACCTAAATATTGAAACGAACATGACAAATTTCAATAGGTTTCGCCCTTGGGTCAAAATAATAATATGCACCAAATTTTATTAAGACAATTTAAAAAATTTCGACCCATGAAGTGTTCACAACTTTTACAACTGGACGGACAGACAGACAAGCAGAGGGACGGACATCGTTAAATTAACTCAGAAAGTGATTTTGAGTCGAACGGTATACTTAAAGATGCATGTAATGCCATTTTTTCCTCTATGTTACAAACATTAGCACAAACGCATAATACCACAATCATCTACTGTGGTGTAGGGTATAAAAACAATATCTAAAGCGTTAAAATGCGATCCAACTTCTTACCTTTTTTCATACTATAAGTTAAAACCTCTAACGTTTTAAAACTTTAGTTTTCAAAATCAATTCAATAGTGAAAGAGCTCCAAACACGATCACATTTTGATTTCGAATGCGACCAAAAAGAAACGTTACAAACGAAAATTAAAAAAAAAATTTAAATAAAAGTCTAAATAAGAAAAGGATCGTATTCAAAAATAACGTAAAAAAATAAAGTGAAAAATCACTATTTTCAGAAAAAAAGTTGGTTTTCAATTAAATTTTCAAATAAGTTTTTTTTTCTGTTCAACACTTTTGATTTACAACAAAAAAAAGTGAAATAAAAAAATAATTATAACTTAAATAAAGTTGAAAATAAAAAGAAAAAGTTGAAAATTGTTTATTTTTACTATTTTTTTTTGTGATTTAAGTGGAAATTCATTCAAATATTGAAAAAAAGCCGGGTGGTTTTAATACAAGTTCGCGTGTTTAAATTGAAAGAAAGAAAATCTCATAAAAATTGAAAGAAAGAAATCAAATGAAAATGAAATAAAAATAGTTTCAAAAGTGTTTTTATTTATCAAAAAAAATAAACAGAAATTGTGAAATAAAAGAAAAATATTAAAAAAAAATAAATTTTGAAACTTTTGCGGCATAAAAGTCACCGATAAAGGTATGATGAAATAATCTCAATCTAAAACCTAAAACAAAGATTTGATTGTTAAACTTATAAATGAAAAAAAAAATGTGTAAATGAAACTTTCTTCGTAACCGGAAATGTTTTTTATATGAAACTCAAATATTGTGAGACCGAAAAAAAATTTCACTCGAAATAATCGGATTATAGACTTCACGATGTAAAATTGGTTTTTCAGTTTGTTCCATATCGCATCAGAATTCTTTAAAATTACTTAAAAAAGGAAATTCAAAACCACAGACTTAAAGGAGTAAAACTGCGTTTTCGGTTTACCCATATCGCTTCAGATTCTCCTTTAAAGGACTGAAAAAAGATTTCACGCAGAAAAACTAGATTTCCAGTTTGTCCATATCGCATCAGAATTTCCTTTATAAGGAAAGTCGTAACTAAAGAATTTAAGAGTAAAACTGTATTTTCGCTATGCCCATATCGAATCAGATAAAAAGAACTTTCGAAAGAAAAAATCGAAACTAAAGACTTCACAGAATTAAACTAAATTTTCAGTTTGTCCATATTCAAATCTTAAATTTCTTTGAAAAGAAATGCGAAACTGGAGATTTTATGGAATAAAACTGGGGTTCTAGTCTGTTCACATCGGAACAGATTTGGTTTAAAAAAAGCTGAAAAAGAGAAAATTCGAAACTACAGACTTCACAGAGTAAAATTTCGTTTTCAGTGTTTCCGATATCGAATAAGATTTTCCTTTAAAAAGAAATTCGAAACTACAGACTTCACAGAGTAAAATTTCGTTTTCAGTTTATCCACATCGAAACAGATTTTCCCTGAAAAGTACTTTAAAAATGGAAATTCGTAACTACAGACTTCACGGAATAAAATTGGGGTTTCAATGTATCCACATCGAAGATTTACCTTTAAAAAGACCTTAAATATGGGGAATTCGAAACTAGACACTTGACGGAGTAGAACTGAGTAGCATTTTGCCCATATCTAATCAAAATGTCCTTTAAAAGGAATTTAAAACTTGGGACTTCACGTAGTATTAATTTTTCTTTAAGCAGGACCTGAATAATATTAAATTCAAAAAATTTTGGATGAAAGGACAAACGAATGGACAGACAAACCTTAATCGTTTTAGTTGTTATGATAATTTTTAAATCTTATAATAATAAAAATCTTAAACATTTAAAACCATAAAAATCGCTTGAATTTAAACGGCTGTTAATTTTATCAAATCATTGTGATAATTTAAAGCCAGAGTCTCCAACAAAAAAATGTGAAACATTTTTAAACACTAAAATACCAAAACCTAGCAAATCGCTTAAATACGGTCTTCATATAAAAATACAAAAAACATAAAAAATCGCTTAAATATAAAAAAATAAATCGCCAAAATACGCTAAAATGTGAAAACGTTTTCAAAAGAGAATTTGCAAATTCAGAAAATTAACATGTAAGAAAATTTAACATGATATTGAAAATGAATACGTAAAGTTTTAAAAATCGAAAAAACGCTAAAATGTGACATTTTCAAAATAAAAAAAATCACTAAAATGTGACAAATAATAATGGATGAACTGTACATCCCGAAAAAGTCAAATTAATTAAAAAAGTAACAAAATAAGTTTAACAAATTTGATTTAAGACAGAGTTATTTTTTCTTTCTCTTAAAATTAAACGTTTTGATGTTTGGAGGCAGAAATAATAGAAAACTTTCGATATTTATTTATAAAATTATATAAAAATGAATTTTTAATAATGAAATTTCAAGGAAGAAATGTGAAATAGTGTTATTTTATCTATTGAGGTTAATTTAACATTTACGCCGTTATGATTTTGCTTCATAGATAAAACAATTTTAAATCAACATTGTTTCACATTAAATGTAGTTTTGTTTTCCTTGAAATTTTATTTGTAAAAATTATTTTGAATAACTTTTTAAATTAACATTAAAAGATTCTAAAATATACAATATTTAACTGAATTTTAATTGAATGAAATGTTTTTAAAGTCAAATTATTATGTTTTCAATGATGCTTTTTGCTTCAAGTGTTTTTTCTGAGTGTATGTTTTATTTAATTAAAGTAAATTTTTGCTCTAAAATTTATAAAGGATTCCAAAAAACGTGAATAAAACGAATCATTAAAGCAAAATTTCAGAACTTATGAATTTTCAAAAAAAAAAAAAATTGCTTTAATTAAAAATCGCTCCAAATTTCAATTTTTTAAATTTCTTTAATTTATTTTTTCCATCTGGAAAAAATACTTAGTTTTGCAAAAAAATAAGCAAAAACACCTGCTTTGATTTATCAAATTGAACAATATTTTAACATTTTGGCGATTTTTTGTTTAAATAAAAAAATCGCTTAAGTGTCTTCAAATTTCAATTCTTTTAAATTTCTTTAATTTATTCCCCAAACTAATTTTCACGTATTTCAATTTGGAAAAAACACTTAGTTTTACGAATTTTGAAAACTTCTCCTTTGAGCGATTTATCAAATTGAACGATATTTTAACATTTTGGCGATTTTTTGTTTTAATAAAAATCGCTTAAGTGTTACTAAATTTGATTTCTTTAATTTATTCCCCAAACCAATTTTCACATATTTCCTCACTCATTCTTTGGGCAATTTATCAAATTTAACGATATTTTAACATTCAAGCAATTTTTTGTTCTCTTAGAGTTTTTTTTCCATTAATTTTTTTTTTCCGTAGATTTTGGAAAATCAATTAAATTAATCAAATGCATTTATAGTGATTTATCAACGATTTTTATGTTATTAATTCCGGAAAATTTTTTAAAACTTTTAATTAAAATTTATAATCCACTTTTTTCATTATTTGATATCAATTTCAATAAATTTTATGTTTCCATCATTAGATCCTTAAATTGAATAATTATTTTTCTTGAATATAAATAACAACAACAAACAAAATTAGAGAGACAGACAGATCATGACATAGACTTAATAGATTTAGCAGCCCGAAAAAAATGAGATAAAAACTTTAGCTTTTAGACAAATATTTTTTCAATATATTAAAGACGATATTTAAATAAAACACTTCAATATCGTCAGCATTATAATCATCATCATCATCATAAATATAAATACTTATTATCAGACTAATGTATTTAAACACACACACACAAACACAGATACAACAGCACACACTTGGAGATACACAAACATAAAGAAAAAAATTTATTTATACAAAAGATTAAAATGAAAATTGCAAAAATAATAAAAAAATATAAAAAATAAACAAAACATCTGAAATAAAAAACTACATTTACATAAATTAAGAGTTTGATAAGTGTATGTGTGTAACGTATAGGTGTAATGTGTATGTGTGTTTGCTTGCTTAGAGATACGTAGATACAATTCATAGTTTCTATGTTCGAAATTATTAACTAAAATTGTGGGATTTTGTTTCTTTTTAGGCCTGATTTTTTATACCCTCCATCACCTCGGGGTATATTAACTTTGTCATTCTGTGTGTAACGCTAAGAAGAAATCATCTCAGATCACATAATGTATAATATGACGATTAATCTATGTATTGGCACACTCACATCCACAATAACTGACAGAGCTCAATGAAATTTGGTCTGAGTATTTGTTATAGTCCTGACAAGTGTCTAATTTGAAACTAACAAAATCGATTGCCTTTATTAAAAGATATAGTGCGATATCTGAGATAACTTCTAAGTTCAAGTGAAGATCTTTTTCAAAACTGTAAATTATAAATCGACAAATTAGAACGAAATGTCGCCATTTTCATTAGCATTTCGAAAGTTTTCAAATCGGTTCAGTAGAAAAGAAAAGTTATAGCCACAAATATAACTAAATTTATGACTCTAAACGAGTTCCTGTGTCATATTTAAGAGAAGTATGTGTGAGTGTGTATGTACGAAACATAATGTATTTACTTCAAACGCATTTGTGGTGGAGGGTATAGGCGAATGTAAGATTCATACTTGTTTAAATAAATTTTATTTGTTTCAATTAAAAATTTATTTTGATTTGGAAAAAAAGAAATTTTACTTTCTAAAATTTTTATAAAAAAAAATATTTCAAAAATTGTGATTCATAAATTATTCTTAATTTAAAAAATACAACAATAAAATGAACACAAGTCAGAATTTTTATATCAGTCAAGCCCGACCATGTAATACCCTACGGCACATAAATGTTTATAACGAAAAAGTAATGAACGATCCTCGTTTAATTTCACTTTCTGACTTATTCTGAAGTGTGCAGTATATTATTGTGAAACTAACATTTATGTGAAACTTGCTTTTACCCGGTGCGCTTTGCTGCACAAAAATTATCTTCAGTCCCAGATCCCAAAAGATTTTTCACAAATCATGATTTAAAAAAAAGTTTCATGCAACGAGGATTTTTCCAAATCCCCCTGTCCGTGTCCGTTCTAAATTTGTCCAATAAAATCGTCTCATAGAAAAGTGACAAAATTTGGAAACTCTAGATGAAATAGTTCTTTAGATATTCGATGATTAATAATTAGTATATATATAGGGTCCGCTCTCCTTTTCTCTTTGTATGACCATATCTACCATATATTTCTTCACTGGTCCTATCCATCCTACATTTTGTCAAATAAAACAGATTCTTTAGAAGTGATTTGAACCAAATTTCAGAACTCTCGCTGTTATATTTCTTTAGATACTCGAGAATCAATATTTGATTCGTATGGGGGTACTCCTACCCTGGTCCTATCGGATTTTTATGTAAAAATTTCAGCAAAATTGGTCCAGTAGTTTGGCTGTCTATAAGTCCCAAACAAACAGACAAACAAATTTATGCGTTTTAAAACTAATTTTTGTGAGGGGTTAAATGGGAGCTACATTTAGTTATGACCCGACCCTCGTGTAATATTTCACATCGATGACTTATATTTATTTTTACCGGAACAATTATTATTACAACACCAGTGTATATGTAAGATTTATGCCCTTCAAAGCGATATTAGAAGGGTGTAGGGCCCATGAGAAGCAATGGACTGAATCTCGCATAATTTTACACATCAGTTTAGAAGATCATAAAACTTATTTCTGTCAAATATTTTGGATTTTTATAAATTGAAATCCCACTCCGGGATGACATTTGTATAAGAGGTACCTGAAATATTGTATCAAACATGTCCAATTTCAATAGGTTTCGTACTTGGGCAAAAAAAAATATGTACCAAGGACTGGCAGACGAATATCGTTTAATAGTCTCAAAAAGTGATTCTCAGTCACACGGAATACTTAAAAGTGGGTGTAGCGCCATTTTTTCTGTATGTTACAAACGTCAGCTTATACCCAATATTGTGTTGTAGGGTGTAATTTTAAAAATTTATATAATTTTTTTGTTTTCATTAAAAAATTTCTTTTTGTATAAATTGAAAAAATAACGTTTTTTTTTTTTTTTTTTTTTTTTAATAATTTTAAATTTGTTTAAAACTTATAAATAATTTATAATTAAAACTAAAAAGTCAAAAATTGTGTCATTTCTGAACTCAATTTAAAAAAAAAATTTATTGAATTTTGCTTAATAAAAAATTTTTGAATACAAATATTTCAAATATTTTTTCAATTAAAATTTTAAAATAAAGTTCCTTTTACTTGCCACATTTGGTGGCATGTTGAAAAAAAAAACCTGTCAGACAATTTCCCCTCTTACAGGTTAAATGCTTGTCAATGCGACCGTTTTACTTAAAAAATCCAGTTTATGTTAAAATACTGACCAAAAGCAAACTTGTCAATAATATTGAAGAAAATATAAAAGTGAAAATTACGTAACAATTTACAGTGGAACAGAGTCAAGTTTTTTGGTGGAATAATTAGATCTACATAAATAATATATGGCGATTATAGAGAAGTGTAGCATTATAAGTTTGATAATACGAATCATACAGAGACTCTATGGACCGGGATATGAAGGCTTAAAGCCAGATATCAGGCATACTAAATATTTAAGTACATTGGTCGATTATTTGAAATGATGATATATTTTCTGGGGGACTGTTTGAATGTTATAGCGATAGCAGGACAGTAAAGCATTACAACTTTGAAATGCCGGTTCACTAAGTACAACCATGGACATAGATATGGAAACTCAAAATTGGGTATCTTGGACTTCATTTTTTTAAGTGCATTAATCGATTTTTCGGAAATAAATCGGGGATTTTTGATCGGCTGGTTGATTTTATATGAAATTTGCTATGGCAATATCAGAGGATTGTTGCATTTTAACTTTAGAAATTCGCATCACATAATGCGTTCATGGACAGTGTTATGAAATCTCAAAATTGGGTATTTCGTTCACAAAAGATCTGTATATGGGATTTGTTGAAGAGATAGTCAAAGAGTGTAGCATTTAGCTTTGAAAACTCGAACCATATAGTGGGATTATAGATAGAGATATCAAATCTGCTAATTTGGGTCACAACTAATTGTTATGCGCTTGAATCTTTTACCTCCGATTAGTTAAAGGAATTTTAACTGGAATTCCAGTTATAACAGAGAAATGTAGAATTTTAACTTTAGAAATAATTATATGAATTAAAATGCAGGTCTTTTGGGCAGTAACATCATTTAGTAGCTCTCTTATATCATGCCTTCTAATAGAAAAATTCAACATTCCACAGTGGGTCAGAATCGATTTAATTTATAACTATTGATCGTCGGATTTAATTTATAGAAGATTTTATTTAGAATACTGTTAGCTTAAGAGTTAAGCTTTAGAACTTTGAAAACCTTAACCCTATAGGCGCTCCATGGTCGGAGTTATGAGAGCTTGAAAATGAGGTCTCAAACGTAAATATTTTTGAACCGTAAAATTGTTTCCGATTTATTAAAAATTAAAATTTTAACTTTCTAAATTTTGCAAAAAAAAAGTTGAGTCAGTTTTTGTAATTTATATTCTAAACGATCTTATTCGGCTTTCCTTAATTACGCGAAAAAAACCACAATGAGTTATCAAACAAAAAGGAAGTGAGCAAGATATCTACGACCACAATTTTAAAATTGAAAATTGCAAAACTTATGAATATTATTTCTTTAAAACATTAGTGAGAGCATATTAACTTTGTCATTCCGTGTGTAACGCCAATGAGGAATCATCTTTGACCTCATAAAGTATATATATTCTTGTATTATAACAAAATCTGAATCGTTGTTGTCTATATGCATGTTGAAAACATTCCCACGATCACAATAACAATTCGAATTTCATAAAATTTAGCCTGATTGTTTGTTATTGCCCTAAGGAATTTGTTATATAAAACCAGAAAAATCTGTCCACTAACAAAGAAGTTACAGAATAATATCTAAGACAACCTTAAAACTTAAAAAAGCTTCTGTCGAGGACATTCCACTATTTTTATAATCTAACTATTTTTTAATAAATATATCATGAGTTTATAGAGTTTGATCAAATTGAATGACAAAAGAGAAGTATGATCTTAAATGATTAAAAATTTTACAACAAATTTGTCCTATTAGTTCCACCAATTTTTACTGAAGCTGTAATTTTAATCTAAATAAAATTACCACTAATTTGTGTATGAGATTGAAAGTGCCTTCAAACATGTTTGAGATTACCTTCAAACATTTATGGAAAAACAGACATGTTTGATTAAATTTTTTGTTAATTTCAATTGTATTCGAAGGACCAAATTTGTTTAATTATTTTGATTTTCATTATTTTAAATTTATAAATAAATTTTTATTTATCGAAAAAAATCATACGTTGAAATTAAAAGAGAATATAAAAATAATAAACATTAAAATGACCTTGATAAATAATAAAAAACGCACTAATAATAAATGGAAAAAATATATATATATTGAATATTAACAGAAAAAAGAAACTATTAATATAAACAAGTAAGAATGGTGTATTCGGCTATGCCGAACCTTCAATACCCTCCGCCACAAATGAGTGTTATATAAATACATTATGTTTCGTACATACAGACTCACATATGCACTCACACAGTGTTGGACTGGAACATTCTTTGAGCCATAAAATTAATAACATTTTTGGCTCCAAAATTATATATATAATTTTGGAGCCTACTGAACCGATTTTGAAAAATTTTGAAATGGTAATGAAGTACATATAGCTTCATTTAATGGCAATATTTCATTCTAATTTGTGGACTTATAATAGAGAATTTTTTGAAAGAGCTTTGCTTGAACTAAGAGGTTGTCTCAGATATCGGTCTATAATATACTAAACCCAGTTTGCTGGTTTTAAAAAGAAAACTTCTCAGGACTATAAGAAATACTTCATTGAGCCATAAAATTACTTACATTTTTGTGTCCAAAATTATATATATAATTTTGGAGCCTACTGAACTGATTTTGAAAAATGTTGAAATGGTAATAAAGTGCATACAGCTTCATTTAATGACAATATTTCATTCTAATTTGTGGACTTAAAACAGAGAATTTTATGAAAGAGTTTTGCTTGAACTAAGAGGTTGTCTCAGATATCGGTCTATAATATATTGAACCCATTTTGCTGGTTTTAAAAAGAAAACTTCTCAGATCTATAAGAAATACTCAGGTCAAATATCATTGAAGTCTGATAATTACTGTGGTCATAAGAGTGACAGTCAGACGGACGTAATTAAATCGTCTCAGATTTTGATTTGATGCAAAAATATATATACATTAAAGCTCTGAGCGTTACACACGAAATAACAAAGTTAATATACCCTTCTCAACACTTGTGGTAGTCGTTATGTCTATATTTGGTCCAGTATTTTTTTAATTTTAAATAAACCTGCAATTATTTTTCTCTTCAAAATAAATTTTCTCTTTTTTTTATAATTAAAAAAACAAAAAAAAATATTTAAATGTCTTCTGATTTATATAAAAAGACTTTATCGTCGTTATCTTCTAAATTCATTAATTTTATTCTTTAGAGTCCTTTCTTTTGAGATAAAATTAAATTATAGATTTTTGTTGACTTTAGAAAGGTGAATTTCATGTATTTAATGGGTGTATGGTGGGGTGGATAAATGGGTGGGAATATATTTATGTGTCTGTGTTTTTAATATTAAATAAGAGATTTGCTGTTTATATACTACTTATATGTACTTATATGTACATAAGTATATAAGTGCATTTGGAATTAAATTAAATATATTTTCTAAATGAACAAATAAATGTTTACTTAAGAAGACAATAAATGACAGTTTGATAGACAAACAGATAAGTTTACTTAACCTCAAACGAATACAATTTAGGAATATAAAAATTAATGAATTCATACTTAAATGTGAAGAAGAGATCCTTAACTACTGAAATTAAGGAAAATTTTATTTATTGGTTTAAAACTGAAATTCAGTTTAAGGTCAAAGTTCCATTAAATTTTTGGTCCGTTTTTAGTTCAGTTTTAGTTTAGTTCAAGTTCAGTTTTGTTATAGTTTAGTTCTATTTTCAGTTCTAGTTCAGTTCAAGTTCAGTTCTAGTTCAGTTCAAGTTCAGTTCAAGTTCAGTTCTAATTCAGTTCTTGTTCAGTTTAGTTCAGTTCTAGTTCATTTCTAGTTCAGTTTAAATTCAAATTTGAGTTCAGCTTTAGTTCAGTTTTAGTTCAGTTCTAGTTCGGTTTTAGTTCAGTTTCTAGTTTGTTTTAGTTCTTGTTTAGTTTTAGTTCAGTTCTAGTTCATTTCTAGTTCAGTTCTATTTCAGTTCTATTTTAGTTCATGTTCAGTTTTAGTTCAGTTTAACTTCAAATTTATTTCAATTCAAAGTTCATTTCGAGTTCAGTTTAAGTTCAGTTCTAGTTCATTTTAGTTCAGTTCTAGTTCAGTTCTAGTTCAGTTTTAGTTCGGTTTTAGTTCAGTTCTAGTTCAGTTTTAGTTCGGTTTTAGTTCAGTTCTAGTTCATTTCTAGTTCAGTTTAAATTCAAATTTGAGTTCAGCTTTAGTTCAGTTTTAGTTTAGTTCTAGTTCGGTTTTAGTTCAGTTCTAGTTTGTTTTAGTTCTTGTTTAGTTTTAGTTCAGTTCTAGTTCAGTTCTAGTTCATTTCTAGTTCAGTTCTATTTTAGTTCATGTTCATTTCTAGTTCAGTTTAAATTCAAATTTGAGTTCAGCTTTAGTTCAGTTTTAGTTCAGTTCTAGTTCGGTTTTAGTTCAGTTCTAGTTTGTTTTAGTTCTTGTTTAGTTTTAGTTCAGTTCTAGTTCAGTTCTATTTTAGTTCATGTTCAGTTTTAGTTCAGTTTAACTTCAAATTTTATTTCAATTCAAAGTTCATTTCGAGTTCAGTTTAAGTTCAGTTCTAGTTCAGTTTTAGTTCGGTTTTAGTTCAGTTCTAGTTCAGTTTTAGTTCGGTTTTAGTTCAGTTCTAGTTCAGTTTTAGTTCGGTTTCAGTTCAGTTCTATTTCAGTTCTAGTTCTATTTTAGTTCAGTTCTATTTTAGTTCAGTTCTATTTTAGTTCAGTTCTATTTTAGTTCTTGTTCATTTTTAGTTCAGTTCTAGTTCGGTTTTAGTTCAGTTCAGTTCAAGTTCAGTTCTAATTCAGTTCTTGTTTAGTTTTAGTTCAGGTCAAGTTCAGTTCTAATTAAGTTCTAGTTTAGTTCTGGTTCTAGTTCAGTTTTAGTTCAATTCCCTTTCTAACTAAATTCTAAATCAGTTCAGTCCTCTCTGGACCTATAATTTTCTTAATTATTTAAGAATCTCGCCCTCTATGGTTGACTAAAATTAAAACATTTCACTTATTGTTGTTTTTGTATTTTTGTCAATTGTAAAAAAAATATTTGTTATCTGTTAACATTTAGTAGACATTAAATGAGCATTGATGATATAAATGAGAGGGAAAGACGAGTCAAAAAGAAATGGAGAGATAGAGAGCAAAAAGAGAAATTGGCAAGGTCAAGGACATGTCGAAATGTTGCAATCAAAAATACAAAAAAGAATATATATTTATTGGAATTTTCCTAAGGACAAAAGTTTTTATTGAAATAATATAGACTAAGGATGTTTTTGGCAAAAAGGAGAAATGTAAATAAATTGCTTGTGTTCTGTAAACCATAAACAAAATGGCGTAAAATTTTTTACATATTTATAGCAGCTTTTTCTTTCTATAAATAGTTTATGATTTTGGCCATGAAAATAACATAAATTGAGGAATTATTAAAACGTAATAGAGAATGGAGAATAAATAAAGAACGTAAATTAAAGTGATAAAGTAATAAAATTGTTTTTGAGGTAAAAGTTAACGTAATAACGATGTGAATAATATGAATTCCATATTTAACTTCAAACTGTTGAAAGTTAAAAAAAAAACATTTAGGAAAATTCTAGTGGAATTAAAAAAACTGCTCTTATAAGCAGGGAATCTGTCCCATTAACATTTTAAGAAATTATATTATAGCTAAGAAATCATTCTGCCAGATTTTATAACAATCGAATTATCTCTTAAACCTCCTTCCTCTCTTTTCAGTCTCAAAAAAGACCCCTACAAATTTCATTTCGATAACCTAAAAAATCATGTCCAATTTAAGTAAAACCACAGCCTCTTTGGTGAAACGTACCTCTTTTTCGGCAGCTGTCACACCATCAATTATACCACATCATATTACACAACAACAACAGCAACAGCCAACAACAACAACAACAAATGATAAGGAAATCAATAAATCAAGTGCAAATAATCCAACACAAAAGTAAGTTGAAAACTGTTAAGTAATTGAAAATAAAATTCTATTTGTATATGTGTGAAATGTATAAATGTATGTGTGTGTGAGTGATAATACTAATACTAATACCCTTTGTTAGCAATTTCAAATCGAATAATGTCGATAATATACGTTCATACAATGAAGTGCCTGGTCCCTGGGGTATGCCGTTTATAGGAAACTCTTGGCGTTTTGCACCATTGATAGGTGAGTTGTTATTTATACGAGTTTATTGGGAATCGAAAATCGAAAGGGGGAAGGGGAACTATATAAAAAGTGCGTAGTTAAAATAACTGAAGGTTGTTTTGACGATTTTGTTATTCTTAAATATTAGTTAACAATATTTTTGCGTTATGAACGACGAATATCGGTAGAAAAATTAAAATGCCGTTAAAAAGTTATGGAATTGCGGTACTGAAACTTAATTAGAAATGTACTGGAATTGAACCTGCAACGAACTAGAACTGAACTTAAACCGAACGAGAAGTGAATTAAAATTGAAATTGATTTGAGTTAGAACTGAATTAGAACTGAACTTGAACTGAACTTGAACTGAATTAGAACTGAACTAGAATTGAACTAGAATTGAGCTTGAACTGAATTAGAACTGGAACTGAACTGGAATTAAACTAGAACTTAACTAAAACTGAACTTTAACGGAACTAGAACACAATTACAACAGAACAACAACTGAATTCGAATAGAACTAGAACCAAGATAGAAATGTACTAAAACCTTTTCTAGTTCAATTCTAGAAAAACTAGAATTGAACTAGAACTGAAAGAGAAGAGAACTAGAGCTATACTAGAACTAAACTTCAAATGAACTAGAATTTGAACTTGAACTAGAATAAAATTAGTTTAGTACTTTAACTGAACTCGAACCGAACTTGAACTTAACGAGAACTGATCTGAAACAGTGATAGAATTGGACTAAAATATAACGAAAACTGATCTTGAATCAAATTAGTTCAGAATTAGATTTAAACCAGAACTGAACTACTGATTAAGATTTTATTATTTTTTAAATTAAATTCAATTTCATTTCAGGTCATTACAAAATCAGTGAACTGGACAAAGTTATGAAAGAATTACACATTAATTATGGCAAAATTGCTAAAGTTGGAGGTTTAATTGGTCATCCCGATTTATTGTTCGTTTTCGATGGTGATGAAATTCGTAATATTTTTAAGAAAGAAGAAACTATGCCGCACAGGTAAGAGATATTAATTAAGATTTTAAACCAATAAAATACCGTTAACAATAGATAATCCTCAGTAGACGTTCCTACGTTTCGTCTGAAAAAATGATTAAGGCCAAATGTGAGAACTCTTCCTGTTATAGTTGTTTAGATATTCGATACTCAATATTTGTTTTGTATGGGAGATACCTCTCATTCCTGGTCCTATCGGAACTTTTTTTAAAAACTATGTTACTTTCGACCATATTGGGATCATTTTGTGAAAATTTGCAGGTGTCATATAGAATTATTTGTTGTAGTCAAAATTAATGATTGTTATACGATTCGGTTACATTAATTGTAATATTTCGAAATTAATGTAATTTTATATTTCGCACATTATTATATTTGTCAGTTATTAACATATACACACACACATATATACATGTTTATATAAAATTTGTACACATGTATTAAAGTTAGTGAGTGTAAATGTTTACAAATGATAAAATTAAATATATTTTTATACACATACATACATACATACATACATACATACATACATACATACATACATACATACATACATAGAAAAAATACTATTTATTATACATGTGTAATACATTTACAATGTAAATATTATGATGTTGTTGTACATGTAATATTTATTATGATGATGTAAAACTACACACACACACAAAAGCATTTATTATATATATTTTTTGTTGTATAAATAACATAATCGTGTTAAAACCATAAATGGGAACTTAGAGTGGATCAAGAACGAATGTGTGATGTACTAAAAACAAATATATATGTATTAGTTAATTACTAACTTTAAGAGGATTTAGAAAATGATGGAATCATTATAAAAAGAAACTTAACTAGAAAAGATCTGTATAAGAACTGAGCTAGAATTGAAATGGAATTGAAGTGGAACTGAACTATAATCGAATTAGAACTGAATGGAACTAAGTTTTAAACTGGAACTTAACTAGAATTTCAGTAGAACTGAATAGCTGAAGTGAGGTAAAACTGAACTAAAACTGCAGTAGTATTAGAACTGAACCAGAACCGAACTTAAACTGAACCAGAACTGAACTTGAACTGAACCAGAACTGAACTTGAACTGAACTAGATTGAACTAAAACTGAAATAGTACTGATCTAGAACTGATTTTGAACTAAACTAGAACTGAACTTGAAATAAACTAGAACACAATTTTCACCATAAAATAATTCTCTAAGAACTGTACTTTCCACCATAAAATACATCTCTACCACGATTTAGCGCCGTAAACATATTTTTCACCTTTAAGTGATAATTTCACCTCCGAATAAATTTTTTAATTTTAATACAAATGTTTATCACTAAAACTATTTTTAACCTAAAAAACATATTTTCACTAAAAAATTCAATTTTCATCATTTTAAATTCAATTTTCAACTTTTAAATTCACCTCAAAATATTTTTTTTGCCACTGAAACACATTTTTACCTTTAATTTATTTTTTTCTTCTATTAAATCAGGGTAACATTTTTTTGCTTATTTTTTTCCACTAAAAATTTCTACCTCAGAAATTTATTACTTCACTACTAAAGGAAATTTTTCATCTAATAAATGATGAAGATTAAGTAAAATATTTGCATAAAAATTATCAACAACCTATCAACATAATGTTCACCACAAAAATAACTTTCACAACAACATTTTCACCTCAAAACGATTTTTTTCATCACTTAACATAATTTTAACCTCAAAAATATTTTTTCACCGCAACTTAGGATTTTCTTCTCCAAATTCTTTTTTTCACCACTAAACATAGTTTGCACTTCAAAAATATTTTTTTCACCACTAAACAAAATTTTCATCTCAAAATCATTTTTTCACCACTAAATAAAATTTTCACTATAAAACGAAAATTTTCCAGGAAATCAATTTTTCACTTAACATCATTTTTTACTTAAAATTATGTATAAAAACTGTTACATTTGAATATGAAATTCACAAACTCAATATATGATTATCGTCTATTACATAAAATCTATTTAAAATATTAAACAATAACGACTACAATCATACACTGTAAAAAAATTTCATACAATTTGACATATTTTTTTTTCCAAATAAAAACGAAGAAAAAAATTCCCTAAAGAAATTTTGCTTTTATTTTTGTAGAAAATAACAGAAAAATTATTATCAAACATAATAAAAACCAGAGAAGAGGAAAAAACTATTACAAATATTATACACGGTTGTTGGTTTGTTACATAGACAAAAATGATAGAAGAAGAAACAAGTAAGAATACTTTATTCGGCTAAAGCGAATCTTCAATACCCTCCACCACAAATGCGTATGAATTTAATACGTTACGTTTCGTACATACACGTTCACATATACACTCATAGAGGTTTACAATATATAACAGTTTGCCACATATATTGGTCTATAACTTTAAATATTCTCAACCGATTTTACTGGTTTTAAATAGGAAACTTCCCAGGAATATAACAAATAATCAGGTCAAATTTCATTGAGCTCTGTCAATTATTGTGGATGTGAGCGTGCCATAAGTTTTGTGATTGAACTTAGAGTTTGTCTCAGATATCGGTCTATATCTTTAAATAAACTGAACCGTTTTTGATAGTTTTAAATATAAAATAAAAAACTCTTAAGCCAAACTTCATTGAGCTCTGTCAATTATTGTGGATGAGAGCGTGCCTCAAGTTCTTTGGTTGCCTCAGATAGGGGTCTATTTTCTGAACCGATTATCGATGGTTTTAAATAGAAAACATTTCAGGATTATAACAAACTCTTAGGCCGAATTTCATAGAGCTCTGTCAATTATTGTGGATGTGAGCGTGCCAACAACAGACATATAGATGGACATAGCTAAGTCGACCTAAGTCCTTCTTAGCGTTACACATGGAATGACAATGTTTATATACCCTCTTCACCTCTCTTGTGATGGTGGAGGATATAAAAATAATGATCATTTTGTTTATGAACCAAACAAACAAGAAATGGGAAGTAAGAAAATTTAACCCTAAAATTAGATTCACTCCAAATTTATATTTTTATTTCACTTCTGTAGTTGTCGATGTTGTTGTTATTGTTTAGTACAGAGGAAAATAAGCAAATTTGATGGTTCAAAGAGGAAAATATTATACAAATATTTTATTTTATGTACCACGAATAGAATAGAAAAAAATATTTTAATGAAAAAAAAGTGAGGAAAACAAATTCTGTTTCATTTTTTTTTGCCACAAAATTTATAATAAAATGAATATTGTTGCTGTTGTTGCAAATGATGATGATGATTTCAGTTAGTTGTTGTATAACTAAACAACTATAGTTTTCTACACCCACATTATGTTGTTGTTATTTTTTCTTTCAGTTTATTTCATTTTTTTATTTAAATTTTTTTGTTTGTGGCAAAATTATTGTAGCAGCAACTTTTTTTGTTTGAATTAAAAAAACCATACAAGTTTTTTATTTCTGTTTACATTTTAACGTTTCAGTTAACTTATAAAATAAAGAAATAAATAAAAAAATTCTAAAAAAAGTTTTAAATTCGTTAGAAAATTTAAAAAATACAAAAGTTAAATTTTGTAGGACTTTTTTAGTTAAAAAAAGTTCAACAAAATTTAATTGTTTATAAATTTTTAATTCGAAAAACAAATTTAACTTTTTTATAATTCCAAAGTGGATATCACACTGTGAAATTGAACTAGAACGGAACTAGAGCTGAACTAAAAGTGAACTAGAAGGGAACAAGAACTGAACTAGAACTGAAATAGAACGGAACTAGAACTGAACTAGAACGGAACTAAAAGTGAACTAGAACTGATATAGAACGGAACTAAAATTGAAATAGAACGGAACTAGAACTTAACTAGAACTGAACCTGAACTGAACTAGAACGGAACTAGAACTGAACTAAAAGTGAACTAGAACGGAACTAGAACTGAAATAGAACGGAACTAGAACTGAACTAGAACTGAACTGAAAGTGAACTAGAACGGAACTAAAAGTGAACTAGAACGGAACTAGAACTGAACTAGAACTGAACCAGAACTGAACTAGAACCGAATTTGAAATGAACCAGAACTGAACTAGAACTGAACCAGAACTGAAATATAACGGAACTAGAGCTGAACTAGAACTGTAATAGAACCGGACTAGAACTGAATTACAATTGACATAGAGCTGAACTAGAACTGAACATGAACTGAACGTAAACTAGAACTAAATTAGAAGTGCAGTGGAACTGAACTAGAACTCAGCTTGAACTAGAACTGAACTAAACTGGACCAGAATTTAACAAGAACTGAATTAGTACTAAATAAAACCTGAATTAGAACTGAACCGAAGACGAACTAAAACTGAATTACAACTGACTCAAACTGAACTAAAAAAAACTGAACTTAACAAATGAACTAAAATGGCCCTTGAGTGGTATAAGAACAATAATATGGTTCTACAAAGAGAGGCAAATCTACCAAACTACCCGGAGCCATGACCAGTGGAGAGATATTGGGTTCTAGCTAACAAAGAATTAAAGAGCACAAAAAGGGTGTCCAAAAGTGTGCTTGATTCTAAACAGAAATGGATTACTGTTAGAGCAAAGTTGCCGAAAAAGGTTTAATATTTCATGAAATTCTAATGATAATTTCAATCAAATAAAAAAAGTTTAAATTGTAAATTTAGTGGTCTCATTCTCACACTTTAGAACAGAATAAGAATGAAACTAAAATTTAACTAGAACTGAACTAAAATTTTTTCAAAATTGAACTAAAACAGAATCTTTAGAAATGATGAAGTTTTTAAAATAGAAATCTGACTATATTTCTCACATGTGAGATCGTGATTTTTAAATTAATGTCGATTTTAAGTGATTTCATTTAAAAATCTTTTATTTTGATAAATATTTAATTTTAACTCAATATTTGTCACAAAAAAAAAAAAATTCTAAACATGACATCAATCACAACGATTTGACAAAAATGGAATTTTTTCCTCAAGAAACAAAAATATTAAAAAAACAAATTACACAAATATTTATTTAAAATTCAACTGATTGATGAACAAACAATAAATTAAGCAATATTTTTAAGAATTCCCTTCTCCATCCTCTCTATTTTTAAAATTCTTTTTAGATTAAAAAAAAAATTGTTATTAATTGTTTTTAACATAAAAGTATTAAATACACTTATGTTAATTTTTCTAAAATAATCATTTTTTTTTGCAATTAAAGTAACAAAAATATTTAAAAAAAACCTGTGAGGTGAATTAAAAAATAAATATTGAAATAAATTTTTTGCTTTCTTTAACTATTTCAAGGTTAAAACTGTTTCACACTTTAAATATTTAATTTTTGCTAAAAAATGCTATATTCAGTTATGCCGAATCTTCAATACCCTCCAAAACAAATGCGTGTGAAGTGAATACATTATGTTTCGTACATACAAACCCATAGACGTATACATTATTTAACAGTTTTTCATAGACATAACACAGGACACTAAATGTATCATATCAATTAGTTATATTTTTGGCTTTAACTTTTTTTCTACTGAACCGATTTTTTTTTGGAATGAAAATAAAACACACACAGTTAATTATTATGGTGAAATTCCATTCTAAATTGTCGATTTATAATTGAAAATTTTAAGAAAGTTTTTCGCCTGAATTTAGTTGCTGCCTCAGTTATCGATCTATATCTTTTAGTATACTTAGTTTTGCTGGTATTAAAAAGGAAAAAGCGTGTCAACAACAAACAGACAGACATAACTAAATCGGCTCATATTTTGTTTATATATGAGTATATATTACACTAGAGCCCCGATTTGCATCGTTAATGATGCCCGGCAAAAATTTTAATTTTTATAAAAAAACAAGTTCATTCACAACCGTTGCAGATTTCGAAATCGTCAGAATTTCCTTTAATACTAAATCCAGTATTTTTCTTAAGGTCGGAGTAAATAGAAAGATCTTTTATTTTCTATTACGTCCTTGCTCAAATGGCAGTTTTTATTTATTTGGATCATGACCATCCAAATTAAAAGAAAGGACTCCATTTTAACCAACAAGGAATTCCTTGCTTGTATCTTGTATCTAGTTTAGATTGGAGTTTAGAGTTTTATCACTGTCTCTGTTGCTTGGTGCTAGTCCAAGAGCTTTTCCTATATTAACAACTATTTCTCCCGATTTAAAATGTTTCATTGTGTCTAATTTTAATTTATTACTTTTCTTTTATTTTGAATAATTTTTTAAGTCCTTAATGTACTTTGACGAATCACACACTATATTCTGACCATAACCAGATGCTTGTTCTAAGCACTACTTATATAACAAAGACTTGACACACGGATGACGATATGTGTTATCAGTAATGCTAAAAATTATGATCCACAACAAATACTGCGAGGCAAATCGAAATCAAAATGAAGCAAATCGGGATCATAACGACAAAAAATTGGACTGAGGCAAATTGAAATTTGAACTACGCAAATTGATTTTTTTCAGTGCTTAAAAATCATCGCAAATGGGGATGATGCAAGTCGGTGCTTTAGTGTAGATTAAGGGAATCTGAGATGATTCCTTTTTAGCGTTACACAGGGAATGACCAAGCTAGTACACTCTCTTCACCACTTGCATTGGTGCAGGGTATAATAAGAAATAAATACCAACTTGAAAATTAGCAAATCGAGAATAATTAATTTAAAAAAAAACATCAATAAATAAATCAACAAATAAATCAACAAATAAATAAATAAATAAATATTGAACTGCAATAATCAATTTGTTTTTTTAATAATTAAATTTAATTAAATTAAAATTCCATTTAATTGTTATCAATATTTCAATATTAATTATTTTTATTTATCCAATTTAAATGCAATTTATTTTTTTTTATTTAAAAACTTTTTTATTATGAAAAAAATTAACATAATTTATAAAAGTTTTTTTCTTTCGTTTTTATACATAAAATAACATAAATGTGTGATGTTGTATAGGAAAAGTTTATTTTATTTATTTTTATAAGAGTGAGTTTATTGTTTTTTGATAAACTTTCATTTTAATTAAATGTAAATAGAAATTTTTTCCATCACAGACAATTTTATATAAAAACTTTAATTCATGAAAAATTTATTTTTTTTTTTTTCAAATAAATTTTTATACCCTCCACCCACCACAAGTGGTGAAGAGAGGGTATATTTACTTTGTCATTTCGTGTGTATCATCTCAGATCTCATAATGTGTATATATTCTTGCATCAAATCAAAATCTGATTTTATGTTCGTCTGTCTGTCTGTCTGTTGTTGGCACATTCACATCCGCACACACAAAACCAACGTTAAACATAGTTGATTTAAGATTGAATACATTTTTTTTAGTTTAAATTAAACGTTTTTACATTTGTGGTGAAATAATATTGTACATATTAAAATCGTTCGATATTAAACTGTATTTACTATGAAACAATGTTAAATTAACATTTTTTTAACTACGAATCAAAATCATAACTGAAAAAGTTTAATTGTTGCTATTTTAATTAACTTTACATTGATAATTGACGGACCTCATTGAAATTTGGCCTGAGTATTTGTTATAGTCCCGAGAAGTTTCCTATTTAAAACCAGCAAAATCGGTACGGTACATTAAAACATATAGAACGATATCTCAGACAACCTCTATAAACAAGCAAAAAATAAATTTTACGAAAGTTTTTTGCTTGTTTATAGAGGTTTCCTCAGATATCGGTTTATATCTTTTGATATACTGCACCGATTGAATTGTAAATCAACAAAATACAATAAAATTTTGCCTTAATATTAGTTTATAATATATTTATATATTTCATTACCATTCAAAATTTTTTCAAAATCGGTTTAGTAGAAAAAGAGTTATAGTAAAATTTATTGCTAATTTTTATGTCTCATTAAGTGTTCCTGTGTTATATTTAAGAAAAACTTTTATACTATTTATGCTTCTGTGACGTAACTTATTTACTTTACACGCCTTTGTGGTGGAGTGTAGAAGATTTGGCATAATCGAATATAGAATTCTTACTTGTTTTAAATAAAATCTAATTTCAGTTCTCTTAAAACCACGTAATTAAAGTTTTAATAGGATTTTAAGAGTTCAAAGGTTTAATTAAATTTTGTAAACAATTCGAATTCGATTTTCGAAATTGTATATTTTTATTCAAAAACATAAATCAATATTTTTTTATTAAATTTCGAATTTAATTAATTCGAAATTTTTATTAAATAAAATATTGCCTTTCAAACTTTCGAACTTTATTCTCATACACATAAATTATATTTCGATATTCGAAAATCATAACTAGAATATAGTATGAATTATAGAAGAATTAAGGGTGTCAACCAAGACCAGATGGCTCTTAAAATAGTTTTCGGTACATTTTTTCGAAAGTTTAAATAGAATCGGAATATAGAACATATTATTTTTCAAATGACTCCCATTATGTGTCCTGGAACGCAATTGTAGGGGCTCAAATGAAAACATTATTTTTTAGGAAAAATAAATTAAATTATTTAAAAAAATAATTATAAGTTCAGATCGGATGATGAAATTAAAATTTTAAATTTCAGAGAGATATTACAAGAGGAGTGTTGCATTGCATAGTCCTCCTTGGAGTATAATCTAAAGCATTGATGAAGGGTCTAAAAGCAAAAAGAAGCATATATTCTGGAACGGAGTTGTGGTGACTCAAAACACGTTATTCTCTCTTATGACAAAAATAGTATTTAAATATTGAACTTATTTTTGAAATAAAGCTATAACTTCTAAACGAAATTTCGATTTTTTAAACTAAATCTCCATAACTCAAATCTCGTTCTATAATTAAAAATTTCAAAATTTATTTTCATTAATTTCGAAATTTTATTATTATTTTAAAAAGTGAATATTAATTTCAAATTCGATAATTTTTCAATTTCTTTTAAGACAACTTTTTCTTTTGAATTTTCATTTCAAAGGAAATTTGAAGAAAAAATTAGATTTTTAATTCAAAATTTTTACAAAATATTCGCCATAAAATTAGAATTTTTACAATTGTTACCGATTTTTTTTTCTAAATATTGACTTTTTCAAAAAATTTTCACCCCATAAACTGAATTTCACCTCTGAAATGATTTTTCTTCTAAAAATTTCAACCTCAAAATTGAATATTCATATCGTAACTTGATTTCTACCCAAATCAAATCTGAAAATCAGGTTTTCATCTCAAAATCTGCTTTTCACGTAACATCGAAAATTTCATTAAAAAAAATCACAAAACCACGGTTTTTTTCGAAAATATTTTTTTATTTTTAAAATGAAAAATTTTCGCCACAAAGTTCGACTTTTTCACCACTAAATAAGATTTTTTTAAAATAATAATATAAAAATAATTTACAATTTCTTCCCCTCTAAAATCGTCTTTTAGCACAAAAACCAAAATTTTCACCACAAAATGAGATTTTTCACCACAAAATGAGATTTTTCACCACTAATTAAAATTTTTCGTAAAAATATTAATTTTTCCCGAAATCTATCCTTCAAATGATTTAAATAACAATCAAAATCTTGGATCCAATGAGGAAAAGTTTCTTATTAATTTCTTTTAACGAAATGATTTTTTTTCACACCCAATAATTTATTTTCATTTAAATGGGTGTTAAAAAACATACATTTTAGTGACCCACACGACCCTATTTATTTCAATTTTTTTGGATACAATTAAAACAAATACATACACACAGACACAGACACACAGGCACACAAATTTGTTGCCATTAAAAACAATGAACAAAAATATGAGAAATATTTTCACAAATTAGGGTCATTGAGGGCCTAAAGTGTGTTTTGTTTTTATTTTTTATTTTTTATTTTTGCCATCAATTTGACAAGACCTCATACACATACACACACATATATATATATATATAAAGACACATACAAGCGAATTAATAAAAAAATATATAATTATAAATAATGACAAGTAATTCAAATCTAACATGACTGTCATTCATTCTTTCATACATTC
Source organism: Cochliomyia hominivorax (assembly GCA_004302925.2). Classification (NCBI taxonomy): domain Eukaryota; kingdom Metazoa; phylum Arthropoda; class Insecta; order Diptera; family Calliphoridae; genus Cochliomyia; species Cochliomyia hominivorax. Next base: position 75,279,705 of record PYHX02000494.1, on the reverse strand, counting down.
TATTATAATCACAAAATTGTATTAAGAGTGAGTGAAAGAGAGAGAGGGAGAAAGTAAGAGGAGTTAGTAACAGTAAATGTTGCCAATTTAGGGATTTTTTCCGTTATATCTGGCGATTTTGAAGTGACCATTGCGGGAAAAATTTAGTTCTGGAAATTAGCTAAAATTATTGCCTGCAACATGTTGCACCGTGACACAGAAATAAATAAGTTGACAAGTTATAAAAAAGCTGCATTCCATTCATTCAACCCAAAACAAAATCGAATCTGCGCTAGTGGCGAATTTTATGGTGTCTTTGATGCTAAAATCCGCTAAATTGACGATAATCGTTAGAAAAAAATTGACAACACTGGTAACAGTGAATTAGAGGAAAATGAGAGTAAATGTCAGGTTGGGTATTTTGGTATTTTGATGTCAACAAAACCCATAGCGAAAGATACAAAATGACATTTTATAGATTTTTTTTATTTGAAATGAACAAAAATAAAAAATTAATACTGAAATTCATTCATTTCAATATGATTGCGTGTAGACAAAGTGGCGTCGTTAAAATTCATAAAAAACAGTAATTTTCTTAGAAAGAGAGAGAGAGTGATAAATGAGGCAAAATTTCCAGAAGCAAAATCACGCTATTTTTTTCTTATTTTTAAGAAAAAAATAAGTCTCCTCAATTTGTTAAAGACAAATTATGGCATTAGAAGTAACCGAAAATGTAGCTGCACAAACACACACACACCCATACATGTACATGTACATTTACTATAAGCTTCTCATTTATTACCATCTCAAGAGCAGTCAGTAAGTCAGTCAAACAAATCTTAAGTCAGACCCCAGACCTCTTCGTTCATTCATATTCACATTCATATTCACATTCACTTCCATTCAAACAAACATGAGAAATAAAAATATTTACTCATCACACAAACAAACTACAACACTTTAGTTTAAATTGTTTGCCAGAGAAATATTTGCTTTTACCAGTAAAATGATTATATTTCTTTACATAGAAAAAAAATTAACATAAACATCATCATAATTATACCCTACACCACCACAAATGGTGAAGAGGGTATTAATTTTGTCATTCCGTGTGTAATGCTAAGAAGGAATTATATAAGACCCCATAATGTGCATATATTCTTGCTTCATATCAAAATCTGACTGGATTACTTTATGCCCGCGCTCACATCCACAATAATTGACAGAGCTCAATAAAATTAGGCTTAAAAATTTGCTATAGTCCTGAGAAGTTTCCGTTTTAAAACCAGTAAAATCGATTTTGTGTATTAAAAGATATAGACCGACATCTGATATACAGAGGCCTCCAAATTCAAGAGAAGAACATCCATAGAATTTTCATTTATATATTGACAAATTGAAATACCGCCATTATATTAAGTTATATATACTTCATTACCATTTCAAAATTTATCAGAATCGGTTCAGTTATAGCCAAAAATATAAGTAATTTATGGCTCATTAAAGTTTCTCTGTTATATTAAAACAAATGTTTGTGTATGTATATGTGTGTTTGAACGAACATAACGTATTTACACCATTAAAATTAGCGCTTTATACCATCAACCAAGTGGTGAAATAAGGAATCATCTTAGATCTCATAATGTTTATATATACTCTTGCCTCAAATCAAAATCTGAGTCGATTTGGCTATGTCCATCTCTTGTTTGCACTCTCACATCCGCAATAACCGACGGAGCTCAATGAAATTTCGCCTGAGTATTTATTATAGTCCTGAGAAGTTTCCTATATAAAACCAGCAATATCGGTTCAGTATATTAAAAGATATAGACCGATACATGTGACAACCTCTTTCGTAAAATTGTCAAATATATTAACGACGAATTAAAAGTTATCGGTTCAAGAGGAAAACAAGTTATATATGACTCATTAAAAGTTCCTGTGTTATATTTGAGAAAAACTCTTATATATTGTATACGTCTGTGAGTGTGTCAGTGTATATATACCAAATATAACGTATTTCCATCACACTCATTTGTGGTAGAGGGTACAGAAGATTCGCCATGGCCGAATATGACATTCGTATTTGATTTTTTTCAAAGTTTTCAGTAGATTTTTTTGTTTATTTTTATGTTCAAATCATGTAAAAATGAATGAAATATGTGATCAAGTTGGTGTTTTTTTTTTCAATTATCAAGTTTTTAAGGTATTTAGACATTAAATAACAGAAATTGAATTAAGTTTCAGGGAAATTATTGTTATTAACTCTACAACCCGATTTAGATTAAAAAAAAAAATCGCTTTAATTGAAAAATTGCCATAAATTGATTATACAATTATCTGGTATTTTTAACCCTAAATTATCGTGACCTTTTAGAAAAAAACTATAAATTAAGTTATTAAAAATTAAAGTTAACAGACAAATGAAAAGAGACACATTTTCACAATAAAATTTCAGAATGTAAACTCTTACAACAACTAACAATTTTTATTAGAGAGATTCTACCCAACAGGATATATAAATAAAAATCTTAAAGGATTCAGGTGGAATCAGACCATATTGAAACTCTCACCTGGATTAAAAATTATCATGACCAGCAAATAGCTCCTCCCACAAGCGTTAGCAACACTTTCAATATTTGTTTTTTTAGGAATCAAGTCCTGATTTAAAGTCTATACATTATTTAAATTAAAGGAATTTTCTTGGACGCCATATTGTTAAAATAATCTGAAGAAGTATATTCATTATTGATCAAGACGCAGAGTTTTTATGGAACACAATTAAAATAAGTAAATTTCGATTAGTTCTGAATCGAAACCAGTAAAATAAGTAAAATCTTAAAGATTTTTACTTACAAAGGTAGAATCGTACTACCCAAAAGGATCTATGCAGTTATAGAGAGTTTTAGTAACACTCGGGAAGTAGTATAACTTGCACGACAGTCCTTCGATCTAATTAACATTTCCTTATCATTTAATAATTCGAAAAATATGATATAAAATTAATGAATATAATTATTAAAATATAAAGCTCAGTGTCTTAAAATAATGGACCCGTGAAAGTTCCACTAGTGCTCAGACAGCTAGAGATTTCAATGTTATCTACAAAATGGAGAAAATTGCATTTAATATCTGCACTCAATTGTCCTCTTTAAACGTTGTATATTAAAAAATAGAACATTCGAATTATCGGAACAAAATTTCTGTTATATAATGAATCAGAATGTCTTGGGTTCCGGGAATGATCACAAAGAATGAGAGAGAGCGAGAGGGAGCAATAAAATCACATATTTTTTTCTTTGAATCTTATGAAAATATATTCGAATTATTGAATGAAATTTAGGAAAATAAAAACTAAGTGACTCCGGAATAATGGAACCTCTATAGAAATTTCAATGTCCTCTAAAAATCACAGAATTTGCATTACGTATTCGCTCTCAATTGTATTCGATAAATGTCGTTTGTTTTAAAAATATAATATTGGAATTATCGGAAGAAACTTTTGATACAAACAAAATTTATAATGTTCAATGAATCAGAATGTGGAGAGAGTTCAAGGAGTGGTTGGCAAGAATAAAAGAAAGAGAGAGTAGTAATGATTTTCCTCAGAATTTTGTCAATGTGTAACGCTAAGGCCAAAGAAATTAAATTTGTATTTGGACCAAATTTAAAACTCAGTCGATTTCGCTATGTTCCTCTGTGTTCTGCCAACATTCTGATGGCCAGACGAATTGTCGGAGTTAAGTGAAAGTTGGCCAATTTGTTTGTTATTTTACTAAGTAATTGCTAATTTAAAATGTCTTATAACAAAAAAGATATAACCAAAATCGGAGATAAAATCAAAATTCAGAGAGAAGACTTGAAATGTTATCAATAAAAAGAAATTGGATTTGAAAATGATTCAGTCGTTGTATATGGACCATATGCTCGCTGTACTAGATCTTTAGATATTTGATAATCAATATTTGCTTTGTAGGGGGGCTAATTCTTCCCTGATCCCATTCGTCTTAGATTTTTTCCAGTAAAACAGTTTCTTGAGGAACCAAATTTGAAAATTCTGTTTAGATATTCTATAATCAATATTTACTTTGTATGGGGAGTATTCCGTCCCCTGGTCCTAAGTATTTTATGTATTAATTTGCCACAAAAATTTCAAGCAATTCTTTCCTCAATTCAATTAAAAATTTCGTAAATTTAACATAAATATGGTATTTAATTTGAATAATATTCATCAATATAAAGAATTTTTTTGTCACTTTTGAATAATTTATTGTTCAAATTGAATAATATTTATTCAAATTAACTGTTTTTTATTATCGAATACAAATAGTCATATTGACAATTTTTAATAAATTTCAAGAATTTACGAAAAATTAACGAAAATTTTCGTTATGATGAATAAATGTTTCGTTAACTGTTATTTAACATACTTTCTTTAATTCTACACCCTTTTTGTTATATTTACTACTTTTTTTGGTTCAGTGCACTACTGAAGCTACAAATGCCTTTAGATCTTGGGCTCTTGACAAGCAAAAAGTACAATTGATAATTTCGAATCCCTCTTTAGATTCATGAAAATGGCGGAATATTGTAAACAAAATATCTGATCCATATTGTAAGAAATTTATACAGAATATTTTCCATCTTAAATTATATTTGTGACACTTGAACTTCATTTCCTCTTCTACACGTTTCTTTTCATTCCCTCTTTTCCCTTCTATTTTGTAAACAATTTATGTGACATTTTAAACAAAATAAAATTTAAAAAAAATATTTGAATTTTGAAAAAAAATCATTTCAATATGTTTTGACAGAATTGTTTTTTCAATATTATACAATTTACAAAATCTTGATATTGAATCGAATTGAATTTCTATTTTTGGCACTTTTTTATAAATAAACGAGATGAAAGGTTCAAAATATCAACAACAACATAAAGATGGGAAGTCGAAATGTGATGTAAATATTTGAACATGAATATTGATGAAGTAAGAATGTTATATTCGGTTGTGTCGAATCTTAAATACCCTTCACCACTGACATTTAATTGTGTTGTAAAAACTCTAAACCCTTTTCCGGGAAGGGGCTATAGCAAAATATGGATCAACATTTGTCAAATTATTAATACATATTTGGGACACTGAGAAAAATTATTATTCCGAATTTCAATAGAATTTTATAAGCTCAAAACCGTTTTCCGGGAAAGGACGTTATATGGGAGGTATAGCAAAATATGAATCAAAATTTGTCAAATTGTTCATATATATTTAGGAAAAATGATGAGATAAATGATTGTTCCAATTTTCAATAGAATTGTTCTTTATTGAATAGTTTTATAAGCTCAAATCCATTTTCCGGGCAGGGGCCTCATATGAGAGCTATAGCAAAATAAGGAAATTAAAAAGATAAATAGAAAAATAATTGTTCGCGAATTTCAATAGATTTGGTTCATATTTAAGAGTTTTATAAGCGGAACGGGGCCTTATATGGGAGGTAGGTCAAATAATGTTTAGTTTCTTTTTTGGACTTATTATTGTATCAAAATAAATATGTATAAGGAAAATTTTAGAAAATTATCGTAAAAGTTGAGACCCATATGATACACAGAGTTTGGAGTGATTTTTCATATATCAGACTATAACTTTTTTCTATTAATCCGATTTTTCGTACGATACATATAACTGTAAGTTAAAGCTTAATTTTTGTTTAAATTTTGGGTAAAAAAAATTTAAAAATTTTTTATGCAACTTTGAGGTTGCTTCAGATATCGGTCTATAATTTATCTTTAAATGAAACAATAAAGATGATTTCAATAAGGAAACTGTCAATGGTAATAACAAATAATATGGTCATATTACATCCAGCTGCGGACAATTATTCTAGGAGTGTTTCCAGATTTTGACAAGAATATTTTGGGAGGTTTTGGCGTTGCAAACGGAATGACAAACTTGATATACCCTCAAGACAACTTGTTATGGTGAAATATGAAAAATATTGTTCAAATAAAAAAGAGAAGTTGTTTTGATTTTTGAAGTTTTGGTAAATGAATTTTAACATAATGATTTTCGGATGTTTAAATTTAACGGACAGACAGACAGACAGACAGACAGACAGACAGACAGATAAATGACAGACAGTTTTATTTAAAGGTGACCTTAACATATTTTATAAACAAAGTCTGATCAATAGTTCAAAATACTTTATAAATAGTTTCCCTTTTCAAGTAACATTATAACACACACATACATAACAAGTAAGAACGTTATAGTCAATCAAGTTCGACTATCAAATACCCTCCATCAACATTGTTGGTTACGACAAAGTGATGAACAACCCTCGTATAACCTGATTTAAGGGTGCAATACATTATTGTGACACTTAATATTTATGTGAAATTTTTGCGTTTTAAATTGAAATTTTCTTGGGATGATGTATGGGAGCTACAAGAAATTATGGACCGATTCTCGTTTAATTCTGTACATAGATTTTTGCTTAAATTTATCTTACTTTCACCAATTTTTATTACAATAACAGTGCATATGTAAGATTTATGCCCTTCAAAGTAATATTTGTAAGTGGGGCCCATGCATGTGACCTATGAGAAGTAATTGACCGACCTTCGCATAATTGGGCATATCGTTTTAGAATATTTTATTTAAATTTTATCTTTGACAAAATTTGTGCAAATCACTTTATATTTAGAACTTTTATGAGCTTAAAACCCTATACCGGGAGGACATTTGTATGGACCGAACATAACCATTTTCAATAGGCTTCGTCTCCAGACCATATAATAACATTTACCAAACTTCATCAAAATATCAACAAAAAATTGCGAACTGTAGAGTATTTTCACAGCATTTATATGGACAGCCAGCTGGACGGACAGACATTGTTAAATCGATTAACGATTCTGAGTCAAACGGTATACTTAAAGGTGGTCGTAACAGCATTTTTTCTTGTATGTTACAAACAACAGCACAAACGCATAATACTCTTCAAGTACTGTTACAAAAATTTTATTATTCCAATGTAAATATTTACATTAATAAAAAAATCAATGTAAAAATTTGTTTGTTTTTCTTAAGTTTTAATGAAAAATTTTGTTTATTTTTAATATTCAATGTTTTCGTAAAAAAGAACAGAACCCTGAAAGGTGTTAATTTATTATTTTTTTTTATAAAAAAGAGGAAAATTTTTAAAACAAACAATTTAAAAAAAAAGAACAACAAAAGTTTAATTATTTTCTTGTTTAATTTTTAATATTTACTCAATGTAAATTGTAATAAAAAAGATAAAAAGCGATAAATTAAATAATTAAGGTAATAAAATAAACATTGAATTTTTTATTGTTAAATTGAAAAAAAAATCACTTCATTTTCATTATTTTCAGCCAAAAGAAGAAATAACAGAAACTTTAATAAAATAACAAGCAAAAATGCTTTATTCGGATATGCCGAATCTTTAATGCCCTCCACCACAAATGTGTATAAAGTAAATACGTTATGTTTCCTGTATACACACCACATACACTCATAGACCAATACAATATATAAAATTTTTTCTTTAATATAACACAGGAACACTTAATGTGTCATAAAATTAGTCATATTTTTCGAAATTAAATTGGAAGTTGCGAACAAATTTACAATCTTGATTATAAAATATTTTCATTGGGAGCATAAATATTTCAAATATTACACTTTTTTCTCAACTTTCTATAATTTTTTACTAAAAAATTCAATTTGAAATTAAGTTCGAAATTTCGAACACAGTTCAAAGCCACATTGAAAGGGAACATACATATGTCAAATTCTATATATATTTTTTTAATCAAAATTCTATATTTTTCATAAAAATTAAGTTTTCGAAATTAAGTTCGAAATTTCGAACATAGATTAAATTCAGATTTAAAAAGATTTTTCTAAAGAACATACATGTTTCAAATTCTACATTTATTTTTTTTTAATTTCTATATGTTTTTTCACAAAACTTAAATTTTCGAAATTTAATTTGAAATTTCGAAAATAACCTGATTTAAAAAAAATCATACAAAAACATATAAGTTTCAAAATTTAGATTAATTTTTTTTTTATCAAAATTCCATATTCTCCATAAAAATTCAATTTTCAAAATTAAGTTCGAAATTTCGAAAATAGTTTTAATCCCGATTTAGAAAGAATTTTTGTAAGAAATATACATATTTCAAGTTTTACTATTATTTTTTCAAATCTTTATAGTTTTTTCGAAAAAATTCAATTTTCGAAATTAAATTCGAAAATCCGAAAATAGTACAAAACAAATTCGAAAAATCTAAAATACTTTAAATCCATACTTAACAAGATTTTTATAAGGAACATATATAATTCAAAGATTTGTTTCCAAATGTTGATCATTTTCAAAACAATCGATTTTCGAAATTAAATTCGAAATTTCGAACATAGTTAAAAATCACTTTTGAAATAAATTAAACAAGAATTTTATATTAATTTCGAGATTTATAGACCGATAACTGAGAAACTGACACATGAATAGAGCTTTGACAGACTACAAATATTTCGGATAGAGCGCGATAGAGTGGTATCACCTAACAAACGAAACGTTTAATATTGCATAAACTTTTAATCCAAATTTCTTAACATTAAAATATTCAGGGCTAAAAAAAATTTTTAATTTTTAAAATAGCGAACAGGATTGAGGCAACTTTAAACATGTTTCAATAATTATTTCTAAATTGATCATGGTGTAGGGTATTAAAAATTCGTCATACTTCTTTTTATTTAGAACTAGTATTGATTCTCCAAACTGTGAAACGGAAATCTATAAACTGCAATTGTAAAGTCCTGCGAACTGGATTAAAAACAAGTATATGCAACTTCTATAGGGTCCTGCGAACAGGATTCCTATTGAATCTTTAGATGTTTTAGAAAATTTTATTAAAATTTCCAATAGTTTATATAAAACTATTCTATGAACTGTCATCCTAAGGTCCTATGAACTGGATTAAAAATTAGTTTATTCAACTTCTTTAAAGTCCCACGAACCAGTTGCAAAGTTTTTTATGTTTAAACTAGTGAGATCTTGGAACTTAAGGTCCTGCAAACCAATTAAAAAAAAATTGAACAACTTCTTTAAGGTCCTGCGAACTAGGATTATAAATGGGTCTATTGAAGTTTTAGCAAATTTTATTAAAATTTCAAAAGTTTTTATTTTACATTTAAAATTAAATTAAACTTTCGAACCGGTGTCTTGTAAGGTCCTGCGAACAGGATCAGAAAGAGTTTAAAGCCATTTTCCTATAATTTTGAAAATGTTTCTCGATTTTAAAGCTTCTCGGAATTGGAAATACAAATTTTTATTATGTCATGAAAAGTAATTTAATATTTATAGGAAATTAAACTAAATTAATTATTTATTTACCTTTTTTGTTGTTGTTGCTTTGTTCAGTTTTTGTTTTATATATATAATTTTTCAACAAACGTAAAACATGACCTATTTAATAAATGATTATGGTAGAAAATAAATAACCAACTTAATAAAATGTTGACCAGGTCTTTTGAAATATAACAAGAGAGAGAAGAGAGAGAGTGAGAGTGAGAGAACAAAAAAAAAACAACAAGGAAATAAAAAATAATAACTAAATAAAAATTACATGCGAATGTATCGAATTTAACGAAACAACACGTTATTAAATTTATAATCGAGCTGAAACAAGTAAAAATGTTATATGCCGAATCTTCAACACCCTACAACACAATAGTAATCATTTATTCGTACATACACACTCACAGACCTCTGCAATATACAAGAGTTTTTCATAAATATAATACGGAACACTTAATGAGTCATAAAATTAATTATATTTTTGACTATAACTTTTTTTGCAACTGAACCGATTTTGATAATATTTGGAATGGCAATGAAGTACATATATTTACATATATATACATATATTATATGGACAAATTTTATTCTGATTTGTTGATTTGTAATTGATAATTTTATATTATTTGCTTGAATTTAGAGTTAGAGTCTTTTAATACACTGAATAGATTTTATTGGTATTAAATAGCAAACTACTCAGGGCTATAATGAATACTCAGATCAAATTTCATTGAGCTCTGTCAATTATTGGGGATGTGAGCGTGACGTTTATATCAAAATCGATTCAGATTTTAATGATTCTTTCACAGAGTTACTTACGGAATGACAAAGTTTATATACCTTCCTCACCACTTGTGATGGTGGAGGGTATTAAAAGAGGTCATTAGATATAGATTTGAACGGTGAACTATTATTACTCTGAAGTTTTCTCATTATTCTCTCTCATTATTTCCCTCTCTCACTCTCACTCTCACTCTTTCTAATTCTAGACCCTCAATGCCTTCTTTGAAAAATTATAAAGGAAAATTACGTAAGGATTTCTTTGGTGATACAGCAGGATTGATTGGTGTGTAAGTATTTTTTCACTAGAAAAAAAGGATAATTTATGAAATATTTATTTCTCTTTTCTCTTCCTCTTGCTCCAAAAAAAAGACATGGCAAAAATTGGGAATTATTTCGCCAAGAAGTACAACAAATATTGTTACAACCTCAAACTGCCAAAAAGTATATACCACCTTTAAATGAAATTGCCTCGGAATTTATGCAAAGGTAATAATATCTGTCTATCTCATGGAAAGAAATCCTTCTATATATCCTGTTTTCTATATAAAATATTAATTTATTTTTATATTTTTAAGGATACATGAAATGCGTGATGATAACGATGAATTACCGGCAAATTTTTTGCATGAACTATATAAATGGGCTTTGGAATGTAAGTGGGGGTTATATGATTATAGCTTTTTTTCAGAAAATGATTCATATTTTTCTATTCCTTTTTCCAGCTGTGGGTAGAGTTTCTTTGGATACTAGATTGGGTTGCTTGGATCCTGCTGGCAATGAAGATTCTCAGAAAATCATAAATTGTATAAATACTTTCTTTTGGGCTGTTCCCGAATTAGAATTAAGAATGCCTTTATGGCGTTTTTATCCAACAAAAGCTTATAGAAGTTTTAATAAAGCTTTAGACGATTTTACAGAGTGAGTACAATTAAAAGAAAAAAGAATTTGGGAATTATTTCGGAAATATTTGATCTACATGGAAGTTATCATCATTCGGTGATGCTTTCTTCTGTCCCTAAAAGCCCTTTAATTACAATGGAAAAGGGATAGAACTATAATTTCTTAAGCTTTTTAGTACTAAAACATGTCAAAAAATTATTTTCTTAAAATTTAGTACTAAAGCAAATTATTTTTGTTCTAAAAATATTTATAATATAAGAGAATATAAATAAAAAGTTATTACTAAATATAACAAAATTTAGTACGAAAATGTATTAGAAAAAATTTGTACTAAAAGTGTTACAAAAATATTCATTTGTTTACAAATTCCTTTGTAAACTTAGCACCAAAGTAAATTTAGTGATAAATACTAAATTTTTGTGCTAAAAAAAAACTCCTTGAAAATTTACTTTCAACAAATTTAGTACTAAAATTTTTCTAAAAATTGTAATAAATGTTTTAGTACTAAAATGTTATTGGGATTTAAACATTAGTATAACAAAATTCTATAAAATAAGCTTTTCTTAGTTTAGTACTAAAATTAAATTTAGTAGTTCAATTAATTTTATTAATAAAAATTTAGTACCAAAGAAATTTTAAGAAAAATAATGAACTAAAAATGTTTCGTTAATTTACTTACGACAAATTTAGTACAAAAATGTTTTTGTTATTTAGTACAAACAGATTTTTAGACAAGTATTAAAAAAGATTTTAGAAATAAAAATTTAATGCTGAAATTTGTTATGAAGAATTTTAATTAATTTTTTATTTTTTAATAAATTCAGTATTAATTGTTTTCATAATAAAAATTTTGTACTAAAATCCTAAAAGAAAAATTTTAGTACAAAATTGTTTGTTAATACAATTCAAACTGAATATAAAAATTTAGTACAAAAGAATCTGTAAGAAAACAAATAAGTACTTAAAATATTATATATAATCTGTACTAAAAACATATAAAAAAGTTTTAGTTCACAAATTTTAGTATATAAATTTTAAATTTCATCATATTAAAATTTATTACTTAATAAAGAAAAGAAATAAGTACTAAAACTTGTATATATATATTTAATTGGAAGAAATTTAGTACTTAAAATCAATTTCTAAAATATTTTATAGAAAACTTAAATTCTAAAATTGATAATCTAACTTAGTACTAATAAATGCTAACAATAAAAATGTAGTTCTAAATGGTTTACACATTCGCTTCTAAAGGGGACCAACTCTTTTACTACTCCGATAACGATTAAATTCAATAACTTCTACTTTTGGATCTTGTTAATTTTCTATATAAATTCTGGTAAAAGGTCGGTTCTATTTTAAATTTTTTAATTGATGTTAATTTTACAAAATTTGCATTTTCTGATGCAATAGATTTCTCCCGATATTTTAGGGGAACATTTATTATCAGATCAAATTTTAATGGGTCTAAATCTATAGTCTTCAATTAAAATTTTTTCCAGGATTACAAAAAACAGTTTAACAACTAGAAAATACATAATTAAGATGATTATTTTGTCTCTGAAAATCTTATTTCCGAAAGTCTTCTGAAATTTTCATAGCCTAAAATAATACCTTTTTATAGCAAATTATTTTATTTAAAATTATAATAATTTTGGAAAACAAGTCCAATTCGGTAGATATGTGAACATTGTTCTCAAGACCCCAAAATGTTGAAGTTTCTAAATATTTCTATAACCCAGATATTAAATAATTTTTATTGAATTTCAACTCACTTTGGGAAATAATGTAAAATAACGAGTAAAAAAGAGAAAATAATTTTTCTCAAGACCCCAGATATTTCGTAAACTTCTGGAGATTTCAGTTGAATAAAACCTTGAAGAGAGTTTTTCTTTAACACATTTTTATACCCTTCGGAAGTGCTGAAGACAGTTAGTAAACTTTGTCAGTATGTAACGCTTAGAAGGAATTCCCTAAAACCCCATAATGTATATATTCTTGCATCAAATTAAAATCTGAATGGATTTAGCTATATACGTCTGTCTGTCTATTGTTGACAGAGCTCAATGAAATTTGACCTGACTATATCCTATTGTCCCGAAAAGTTTCCCATTTAAAACAAGTAAAATTGGTTTAGTATATTCAGTCTCTAAATTCCAGAGAAAATCTTCCGTAGAATTTGACAAAATGGACAAATTGTACCTCTTTACAATTCCAAATTCCAATCAAAATCTAAAAATTCATTAAATGAATTTTCAGAATAATTATAACCTTTAAAAAATATATGAATAATTCCCATATTTCTTCTAAATCTTAATTACTTTATAAAAACTATTCTTTAATGCAATTTTTTTCATATTTCCCACCCCTTCATCATCATCATCATCATCACCGTTGCCTCGTTCTGGTCAAAAAAGAATTTGTATGAAAAACATAAGTCGTACCATGGATGCAGCTGATAATTGTACGATTAATAAAGCTGAATCGGATATAAGTATTGTGGAGAGAATTGTACGTAAAACGGGTAATCGTAAATTAGCAGCAATTTTAGCATTGGATTTATTTTTAGTGGGAGTAGATACGGTAAGTAAAAGAGGATTAAATAAGAAATTAAAAAAAAATTAAATCTATAAAAACATTTTTCCATTATTTTTTTTTCCATTAAAAAAAAGACTTCTGTGGCTGCTTCATCTACCATTTATCAATTGGCTAAAAATCCACAAAAACAACAAAAATTATTTGAAGAATTGCAACGTGTTTTTCCCACACATGAAGCGGAAATTAATCAGAATGCCCTTGAACAAATACCATATTTAAGAGCTTGTGTCAAGGAGACTTTAAGGTAAGAAAAATGAAAATTAGATTTGTTGTTTTATATGTTCACTTTGCTCTATTTTACTATTTTAGAATGTATCCGGTGGTCATAGCTAATGGACGTAGTTTACAATCAGATGCTGTTATCAATGGTTATCATATACCAAAAGGTGTAAGTATGAAAATAGTAATAATAATGATGATACTGATGATGCTTTAGAAAGTAATTAAAAATGAGCTTTAAAAGGTGATAATCACTGTAATAGAAGATATTTGTTTATAAGTAAAGAAGATGAAGAAGTAAACAAAGAAAGCAGTAAATTAAAAAGAAATAAAGTAAAGTGACATTTTAAGCAGATTTTACTGTAGAGGTCAAAGGTTAAAATGGTAATTTTTAATATTCAAACATTTGATGAAAAATAGTTCTTCACTAAATTAATAGAATTTTCAAAAATTTATTTAGGAAAACATGATCAATTATGTCAATTTAATATATTTTTGTTTAAAAGGTCAAAGGTCAATTTGTAATATTAAAATATTGCTCATGTATTTGCCAATAATATGAATTTCTAAAAATTAATAGAAAAATCATAGAATCATTAAAAACAATTACAAATATATTTTTAACAATGAGGTCAAAGGTTAAAATTATCTCAGGACAAAGGTCAATTTTTATAATTATAAAATTAAATACGAATTCGCTAATAATGATAAATTAATTAAAACCTCAATTAAATATTGAAAAAAAAATCGATATAATTTTATTTTTGACAATGAGATCAAAGGTAAAGATTTGTACCGGCCAAAGGTTCTTTTACAAGTTTTTGTTCTGACTTCTAACTTCTTTTCAATTTTTCTGCCAAAAATTTATGATTTTAAATTTATTTTTTATTAATTTTAGAAATATTTTATGTTATAAAAGACCAAATTCTGATTTTTTTATATAAAAAATTATTTTTTTTAATTAAAGAGGAAAATTTCTTTAAGAACTTCCACAAATATTGTAAAATTTTATAGCTACAATTTGTGGTATTAAATCTAGTTTCCAATAGTGAAAGAATGATTTTTCTAAAAATTTAAATAAAAAAGTTTTTCATATATCCTTTTTTTGTTTCAAAAAAAAAAAAAAAAAAAAAAAATAATAATTTTTTGAAAGCAAATTATTATTAAAAAAATTAAAGTAAATGAAACATAAGATTTTTGAAAATTTGTTAAAATCCTTAAAAATTTTGTAAAATTTTTAAAAGTTTCATAACTACAATTCGTGGATTTAGCTCTTGTCTTCACTGCCTTCAAAAATATTTTTCTAAGATTGAAAATAAAAATGTTCTTCATATATCCTTTTTTTAAATGTTAAACAAATATTTTATAAAATTCAAATTTAATTAAATTAAAACCACAATCAATGTATATTTTTTCCAGACCCACATTATATTCCCTCATTTGGTGGTTTCAAATGATCCTACATATTTTCCCGAACCTAAGAGATTTTTACCCGAACGTTGGCTTAAACAAAATGGTAAGTTTTTCAAACTCATTTGGGTTTTATGTGACAAATAAAATGAAATCATAAAATCCTTAGGAATCATCATATTAATCTTCCAAATGTAATTAACAAAAAGTCTTTGTTGATGTCAATAACGATTCCCACACATCAAGTCGACGATGATGTTGTTGTTTTAGTGGTTTGTTAATGGCTTTAACAAAAACCAACAACAACTTTTTTGGTTTTAAACAAGAAATTTATTATAAAATTGTAAACTCTCTCTCTCTCTTTCTCCCACGTAAAGAAAAACAAAACCAAAAATATGATGATGAAATGTCATAACAAAAATTACAACAAAATATAAATAAATTTATAATTTCCCTCTTTTTCACTGTTTTTCTGTGTATTATTTTTCTATAGAAACAACAAATATGGAATCATGTCCACATGCTGGTCATAAAATACATCCTTTTGTTAGTTTACCATTTGGCTTTGGGCGTCGTATGTGTGTTGGACGACGTTTTGCGGAAATTGAATTACATACACTATTGGCCAAGGTAAGATGGGATGCACAACAGGACACACACACACACTCAAACACAAATGCAAAGAAAAGGATTCCTCCTTCTTTTCGCCATTTGTGAGGGCTGTTGTTAAACTCATAAATAATTTAATATTTAGTGCAGTAAAGTATTCTTTACCTCCTTGTTTTCTTTTTCCTATTAAATATTTCATCATCAGAAATGAAATAACTGAAAGAAGGAGGAAAATGGAGAAGGAAATCAAGATTTTTTTATGATTTTATAAAACTTAAAAATGTAAACAGAAGTAAATAACTTTATTTTCTGTGTATTTCCATTGCAGATTTTCCGTAAATATAAAGTGGAATATAATCATGGCGAATTGGTTTATAAAG
Source organism: Cochliomyia hominivorax (assembly GCA_004302925.2). Classification (NCBI taxonomy): domain Eukaryota; kingdom Metazoa; phylum Arthropoda; class Insecta; order Diptera; family Calliphoridae; genus Cochliomyia; species Cochliomyia hominivorax. Next base: position 75,263,443 of record PYHX02000494.1, on the reverse strand, counting down.
TCAATTCAACCTACATACCAGAGTCACCATTAAATTTTAAATTGACTTTAAGGGAAAATTAAAATATTAATACAATTTTGCTCCAAAGGAGTTTGAAATGAAAATGTATATATTTTATTTATATATAGAATTTAAGTTTTGTTGCTTTTTGTAATATAACATCACAAAAAAATGTAGATTTTAAGGATTTTTTTAATAAATGCAAATAAATATTGAAGAAATTAAAAAAATTTAATGCCACAATTTATGGTTTTAAGTCTAGTTTTTAATGGATCAAGAAAAAATTTGCTACGATAAATAATAGAAAAATTCTCCATAAATCCTTTTTTCAAAAAATTATTTAAAGAATATTTAAAACACTATAATTATCATACTAAATAAAATTAAAAATATTTGTTAAAAAATTTATCAAATTATTAAATATTTTCTATTTAAAACTCATTTTTTTTAATTTTTAAGAATTTTTTAAGTTTATCATTATTTCTTTAAAATGTTCAAACACTTTTGTGAAAACTTTACGTTACAATTTGTGGTTTCAATTATGGAACCGAATGGCTTAAAATATTTTTTTCTAAAATCAAAAATAAAAAAGTTTTTCATATATCCTTTTTCAAAAATCATTTAAATAGTTTTTAAAGCACCATTATTATCATAATAAATAAAAATATTTAATATTTTTAAATAAAAGTAAAAAATTTTGAAATTCATTCCTTCAAAAATGTTTATAAAAGTTTTATGTTATAATATGTTTATACATCCTTTTTTTGGAAAAATTATAAAAATAATGTTTGATTTATAATTTTGCAATAGTTTGCAATATAAACTATTGATGATTTTAACTTAAAAATTTAAACTTATTCTCAATATTCCTTAAAAAGTGTTATTTTTCTTAAATGATTTATATTTTTTGGACAAATTTCAATGCCAAAATTCGTAGTTTATTGTAGAAATTCCATTATTCAAAATTATTTTTCTATATCTTTTGTATTGAAAAAATTGTTCGTATATCCTTTTTATGGAAAATTCTTAATTTGATTTTAAATCAATAATTTTTCATCAGCTAACAAAACTAAAATTTTTTTGTTACATTTTTAAAGATTTTAATAATAATGTCCTTTTTCCACTAAAATTTCAAAACTTTTCCTAAATTTTCTCTACCACAATTTGTAGTTTTATGTCAAAAGTCTATTACTGAAAAATATTTTCTTGTATCCTTCAAATTAAAAAAGTTTTTCATATATCCTTTTTCAGAAAAACTATAAAAATGATTTCAAACTACTAAATATTCATCAGCTAACAAAACTAAAAATTTTTTATTGCAAATTATGAAGATTTTTTATAAAAATCTCATATTTTCAACTTAAATTAAAAAATGTTTCCAAAATTTCTTTACTACAATTTGCCGTTTTACGCCAAAATGCCGTATTTCAAAACCATTTTCAGCTATCTCTCAAATTAAACAAGTATGGCATATATCCTTTTTTGGGCCAAATTATTAAAATTACTTTTCTTTTATAATTTTAAATAGATATTTTTGTATAATGAATATTTGCGCATTAAATTTTATGAAAATTGAAATTGCTGCTTTTGTTCACCTACAAGCAGCATAATATTAAAATATCCTTTTTGGAAAAAAAATGCTTTTATGTGTTTAAATATTTACTAATTTTTTGTTGTTGTCGTGATAATATAAAAATATTAATAATAAATAATAATAAAAATGAAATATCTTTGCTTTTACTTACTATTTAGCAGAATCATTTAGTTGATATTCGTTGCTACGTGAGAAGCACTCTTGAACACCAGCATCCTGCCATAATCGTTTCATGGCAGCTAAAAGTTCCTCTGAAAATGGTTCAGTGTCATGCATACGTGAACACACATCGAATACCATTTTGGAATCATTCTATTTATTTATTTATTAAAAGAGAGAGAGAGAATGAGAAGATGAGAATTAAAAAATAAAACTCATATTTAGACACACACACATTATTATTAGCATAAAATATGAACCAAATATAATATTATCGAGAGGGGGGATTGTTGGGATGGGAGAGGAGATTTTGGAAATATATTTTTTGGTTTTACTTTTTGTTGTTGTTTTTGTTTGCACTTACCTCTCTTTCGTTATTACTAAACTGAATACTAAGATTTGGCATTGCTCTAAGTATTGCAACTAATGATTGTATTGTGTTGCTATAAACAACCGGTCTATATTGTTTGAAATCTTCAGGGGTGAACCCACTTTCGTGTATAATTTTCATTTGTTTAACAATTGTACTTTTTCCCGATTCACCAGCACCTAGAAGGAATCAAAAAAGGATGTAAAAAATTAATATTTATTTAATTAAAACAAGGATAATTTCAAAAAGGTGACATTTATGGACCAATTGTGCTCATTATCAAATCAAGGCATTTTAATTAATCATTAAGGATCATAGAAAGTCCTAAGTTATATAAGGATTTTAGGAATCAATTTCAAAAGATTGAAGATTTTTTTAAAATTTTATAAATTTTTAAAAATATTTTATAATCAATAATTTCGTTATAAAGCAAAACATTCCTTTGTTAGATTTTTTTTAATTTTTCATAATTCATTTCAATAAATTATTGAAAATTGATGAGTTCTCCTAAAAATTTTAGCGCTACAATTTGTAGCTTTAAATGTAGATTTTATTTACCAAATAAATTTTCTCTATCATCACAATTAAAAAAGTTGGCCATATATCCTTTTTTCGGAGAATGAAAAAAATATATGTTTAACCATTAATTTTTTGATTTAAATTAAAAAAAAAATTTGTAACGTCAAGAGGAAGATTAATTATACAAAATTGTATTCTTTTATATTTCCAAATAAAAAAGTGAGATATATCCTTTTTTAATAGAATTGTGAAAATAACTTTTATATGATAAATTTGCATTATTTTAAATATATAATAAGCATTTTAATTAAAAATTTAAAACTTTTTTTAATTTTGAAGAATTTTATTGGGGAATTTTTAATTAAAAAAAAAGTTTAATACCACAACTTGCAGTTTAATTAGTAGTTTTTATTCCCCAAATCAGTTTTCTTTTATCAAAAAAATTGAAAAAGTTGGCCATATATCCTTTTTTTAGAATACTTAAAAATTTATTTTCAATTAGTAATTTTGCATTATAAAACAAAATTGAAAGGTTTTTACTAAGAAAAATTCCATTTTTCTTAAATATTTTTTTTAATTTCCTTTATTTTAATTAAATTTAAAAAAATCCTTATCACAATTTGTAATACTTCGATAAAATTTTTTCATACAAAAGAATTTTCATTTATCTTTCGATATAAAAGAGTGCGACATATATCCTTATTTGCATTATTTAACAATATAATGGCTTTCTGAAAACCTATAGATAAAGGATCCCGTTTGGGAGGCCTTCAAATCAAACCTGTGTTAAGAAGATGGAATGGCTCTTAGTTAGAATGCCACACTGACTCTCCTGACATTCATATGAAAACTCGTTTTTCAGGCTTTAAATCAAATTATCTTCATAACGGGGAATCAAAGAAATACTGCCATCTCTGGCTTCGGAAAATGTTCATACCTTCGTTTTATTACTCACTTCTCTGTTCTAGTGAACTTGAATATAGTCAGATTTGTTTTTATCCGAAAAATCAGCAAAAGAAGTTGCGAACACGGATAAAACTTTAAAGCTGCTTTCATACTTGGGCAAATGTTTATGCTTTCTCAATCTGTCTCGCATAAGTCCCGATGAATTTGAGTATAGTTAAAGTCGTACAGAAACCTCTACCGAGAACTTAAAGAACTTAAGACAAAGACAAAAGAGCACAACTATTTGTCTATCACATCCTTATCCTTTCAGAGAAGAGATTTGGAAAATGTTTTACATAATAATCGGAACATAAATGTGTCCCGATCTATGTTTGCATAGCTAAAGTCTTCTATATCCCAAAAATTAACAAAAGATTTCCCGAGATATTAGAAAATTTCCGACTTTTATATTGAATGAGCAAAATAACATCATTATTTTATCAGATAAAAAATCTGGAATGTCAGTAATGTCTTTTAACAAAAAATCGGCAAAAGAAGTCGAAATGACTTTAAAACTCTCATGTCGTTCATCTTCTCAACCAGCCAAATTAAAGCAGAAGCCAAGCCAGAATATCAGTTTGTTAGGATTAGAAAGATGATATTTGTATCATGAACAGAACCAATAAAATCATACGATTATAGAGGATCTGGAAATCGTTGGGAGAGAGTAATCAAGAAAGAACGTTCCGAATATTATACGGAATAAATGGACTTGATCGCATATTGTAAGACCGATTAATGGCTTTAAATCTTTTAAATTGGGGAAAAATGTCCAAAATTTTCGGTTAAAAAATCGATAAAATTAATTTGCATACCCAATATGAAACCTTTAAAAACATTTAATGATTTTTCTTTTAATTTGTATTTAATCGTTTTCGTTTTTCAACAAAATTTTCCACAGTTTCTCATTTTCAAGTTTGTTTTTTAGTCTCAAGCCCAAATGACAATTTTGTTTTTGCATTCTAAATGGATTTTTAAAGTGCAAAACACTTAATATGTAAATGTATCTGTAAACATAAACATCACTTTCACACACACAGACACATACATACAAAAAGATAAAAACTAATGTTGCAAAAAGCAGAGAAAGAAAAAAAGAAAACAAGAAAAATTATTCACAACAGAACACAAGACCTACAAAAGACATCACTACAGCGATAAAAAAAAGTATCTGAATCTTAAAGTAGAAATCAGTGTTGTGTATAATAAAGCAAGACAGGGCACAGTGTGTCCAAATCGGTTTTTTTTTGGAAATTGAAAGGAATAACAATATTTATTTGAGATTTCAATATGATTCAGGGAATTAAAAAGATTCCCATTTAACCATACGAAAATACCCAAAATCTCAATCCGTATAAATCATGTTGAAAAAAGTAAATGAATGCCTTTTGAGGCCGTCCGGCAGGAAAACTTTTTGTGTATTTACCTGGAGCTTTATATTAACTAAAAAATGATTTCAGTATTGCGATTTGAGAAATTAACAAAAAAAATTTTTTTCCAAAATTGACCAAGTTTGTATGGGGCTTGTGGTCTTGTCTCTGTCCCAATGGCGTTCAAATTTAGTTTATATTTTTATGTATTTCCATAAAGATTATAAAACAATAAAAAAGTTATAATGAACAGAGCAAAAAATACGTTTATAATCGAATAAGTATTGCCACCTTTTTGTAAAAAATTCCCAAAAAATTATATTTTTTTCAAGTTCCAAATTTAGATTAATATAAATTTTTAACGGATGCATATATTTATACAGTTATTGCACAAATATTTTTAAGGATTAAATGGGGAATCAGACACATTAATATGCAGGACTAAAAATACATTTCCACTGCAACATCTTCGAAACTATAAGAGATATGTACCGATGCCCGTATAATTTTGCCCTTCGATTTTCGCTTATATTTATTTAATTTTGACAAGTTATTATTACAATAAAAACGTGTCTGTTCGATTTGTGCTTTGCAAACGGGCTTCTAAGGGAGTTATGAAAAGCAATGGTCGATCCCTTGCTAATTTGACACATCGTATAAGACTAACATTTGAAAAATGTCTTTAAAATTGCTTTATAATTAGGACTTTTATAGGAGGAAATTTGTATGGAAGCTATCTGAAATATTAGACCGAACATGGCCTTTTTCAATAGGCTTCGTCATTGGGCCAAAATAATAATAAGTACCAAACTTCATCAAGATATCTCAAAAACTGCGAAATGTTGAGTGTTCACGACGTTTATATAGATAGACAGACGGACATCGTTAAATTGACTCAGAAAGCGATTCTGAGCCGAACGGTGTACGGTATACTTAATACCCCACAATACTCTAACCATCTACGGTGGTGCACCTTAAACCTCAGCTCTGGCTATGTGGAATTTCATTAAGAATGTTCTAACGGTTCTAAAGTTACCGAATTATTTCCAAAAAATCGATTTGTAAACACTGTGCGATGAGTGAGACAGAGAGTAGAGAAAAATAAAATTACTCTCTCATTCGTAAATGTATCAAACAAAATGTTGGATTTATCTGATGAATTAATATTTTATACCTTAAAAAAAACATATCAAGTTTATCTTTTAACTGTGTAGGACGAAAAAGAAGAAGGATAAGTTACGAATGGAAATGGAAAACAAAAAAATGAATAAAATTGTTTGGAAAAAATTCCTGTTAAAATATTTTGTTCAACATTTGTCGTTTTTATCATTTTATACGCTAAATTTTACTTTATCGTTTTGGTCCTTCTTACACGTAATTTTCTTCTTCTTTCACTTCAAAGAAATAAACTGAAATGTTTTTTTTTTTTTTTTTCTTTCTGCAAAATAATCCTTCTCTCTTTCCCTCTCTAATGAATATTAAATGAAATTGTTGCAGTTCATTAAGAAATGAATTATTTAAAATTTGAATATGAAAAAATATTCGATTCATTTGCAAAGAGAAATTAAAAATTTTATTAGAAATATCAAGATAAAATTTTAATTTTCATAATTTTTTTAAAAAGAGAATTCATAAAAAATTCAAATTTGTACTAAAATTTCATTTTTATTATAAAAATAAAATTTTTATACTAAAAAACAAATTTTTTGTACTAAAAATGTTTTTTTGTAACAAAAAAGAAAAAAAAAAGTTTGTACTAAATTAAATTTTTATAAAACATGAAATTTATTTTTACTAAAAATCATTTTATACTAAAAATTTATTTTTTGTACTAACATCAATTTTGTTCTAAAAAATTATTTTTTAAACTTGGTATACTAAAAACTTATTTTTATATTAAAAATGGATTTTTATACCAAAAAATGATTTTTATACTAAAATAGATTTTTATACTAAAAAATAATTTTTATACTAAAAATTAATTTTATGCAAAATAGATTTTTATTGCTAAAAATTTATTTTATACTAAAAACTAATTTTTATACTAAAAATTTATACTAAAATTGATTTTCATACTAAAAATTAATTAAAATTTAAAATAATATTTTTATACAAAAAAATTGATTTTTATACTAAAAAATTGATTTTTATACTAAAAAATTTATTTTTATACTAAAAATTGATTTTTATACTAAAAATAGATTTTTATGCAAAAATTATTTTTATATAAAAATCGATTTTATACTAAAAATTGATTTTTATACTAAACATTTATTTTTTATTAAAAATAGATTTTTATACAAAAAAATTTATTTTTATATTTTATGCAAAAAAGATTTTTATACTAAATATTGATTTTTATGCTAAAAGTTAATTTTTATACTAAAAATTTATTTTTATATTAAAAATTGCATTTTATTAAAAAAATTGTTCTTTATACAAAAAGTAGATTTTTATACTAAAAATTGATTTTTATACTAAAAATAGATTTTATATTTAAAATTTATTTTGTTAAAAATTGATTTTTATAAAAAAAAAAAAATTAATTTTTATACTAAAAATTTATATTTATGCTAAAAATTAATTTTTATACTAAAAATTGATTTTCATACAAAAAATTTAATTTTATACTAAAACTTGAATTTTATACTAAAAATTTATTTTTATACCAAAAATAGATTTTATACTTAAACTAAATTTTGATAGTAAAAATTAAATTTTTATACTAAAAGTCAATTTTAATACTAAAAACTCAATTTTTATACCAAATAAAAGTTTTGTACTAAAAACTCAATTTTTATACTAAAAATACATTTTTATACAAAACTCAATTTTTATACTAAATTAAATTTTTGCACTAAAAATTAATTTTTTTTACTAAAAAACTATTTTATACTAAAAATTCATTTTTATACTAAAAACTAAATTTTTATACCAAATTAAATTTTTGTACTAAAAACTCAATTTTTATACTAAAAACTCTATTTTTATATTTAAATGTTTGCACTAAAAATTATTTTTTTTACTAAAAAAAATATTTTTATACCAAATTAAATTTTTGTACTAAAAACTCAATTTTTATACTAAAAACTCAATTTTATATTTAAATTTTTGCACTAAAAATTATTTTTTTTACTGAAAAAAACTATTTTTATACTAAAAATTCATTTTTATACTAAAAACTAAATTTTTATACTAAATTAAATTTTTGTACTAAAAACTCAATTTTTATACTAAAAACTCTATTTTATATTTAAATTTTTGCACTAAAAATTATTTTTTTTACTAAAAAAACTATTTTTATACTAAAAATTCATTTTTATACTAAAAACTAAATTTTTATACCAAATTAAATTTTTGTACTAAAAACTCAATTTTTATACTAAAAACTCAATTTTTATACTAAAAACTCAATTTTTATACTAAAAACTCAATTTTTATACTAAATTAAATTTTTGCACTAAAAATGAATTTTTTTTACTAAAAACAATTGTTATACTAAAAATTCATTTTCATAATAAAAACTAATCTTTAAACTTAAAATTATTTTTTTAAAATAATTTTTGACTTTTAGTTTATTTCGAAATTTGTTTATGCAATTTGTGGCACAATTTATTGTTGTTGCTGCCACTTTTTCAATATTGCAATGTTTATATATATGGAATCATTTATATTTCTAATTTATTCAAATAATATTATTTAGATTTTATTCCCATCAAATTGTGTTTAAAATTTCAAAATTTCTTACAATTTCATATGATTTGTTTATAATTAATTTCAAGAATTATTTATATAATTTTTTTTTGGAAAATTTAAAAATTATGAACCCAATTTTTTCTCTAATTTTAAAAACTAATTGATTTGTTGTTTATAATTAATAAATTAATTGGCATTAAATATATATTTTTTTAATATTTAAAAATAATTTTAGAAAATTTTCTCCAAATGCCCTAGATTTATGAGAAGATTTAATAGTCAACATTCCTTTACAATGAATAAAAGCTTTAAATGGAAATTTGCTGTTAATTATTCATTATTTTAGTTATCATCTGCTAATCATCAAAATTAAATATTTAAATCTTACAAATTAATCTTATTAAAAGAAAAGAAAAAATTATAAAAAATATTTATCACCAGAAACAACAGATGAGAGATGAGGATGAGTGTTTATTAAGTGGAAAGAAAATAAAATACTTAAGAATTCATTATAATTATCCACTTTTATTATCTGTTTTGAAAACATGTTAAATCTCTTGAAAACAGACCACCACCACCACACAGCCCACATCAACGCCCTCATCGACATCAATATCATCATCATCGCCAACGTCATCACTTTTATCATCATCGTCATCCACATATGTGGAACTGAACTGAACCAAACTTAACCCAACATCAATGTTGCCAATAATTACTCTCGCCAGTTTAGCGAATTTTAGTATAAAAAACGCAAAATCCGCAACAAGCGAAGATTCGTTTTTATTGGTTTGGAGCAGTGCAGCTCTATAACTTATCAATTCTGAACCCCATTATGGGTGTAAAAATTCAAATCCAATCCAAACAAATTGTTTCATTTTTTTTTAGATCCTGATCCACTTTTAAAGTTATAAAGCTGCACTCCTCTGCTATCGGTATATTAAATTTGGAATGACTTCAACCAGGAAATCCAAAGTTAAAGATTTATTTCTATTGCACGGTGCAATATGTTGCAGGCAATGACGTTCTTTTTTGTTGGGCATTCTACTATATATTTGCACAAAAATGTTTATCACCTTTAGAAATCCGCGATGGGCTCTTTAAAATCGCCACATTTAATGGAAAATTCTCCAAATTGGCAACACTGTCCATCATCATCATCATCATCATCGTTTTAATTCACATCATGTTCTTCATCTTTGCCTCATCTGCCTCATAAATCTTTACAGCGAAAATAAATGAAAAACAAAGATTTTTCTTGTACGAGGAAAACTTTTAATGCAGCCTACAACAGAAGATCTCTTTGCTCACTGTCTGTCTGTCTGTCCGTCCATCTGTCTGTCTCTCAGTATGACTGTTTGCCACACGATAAAAATCATGAAATAATGTTTATTTTAAATGAAAAAAAAAATCCTCTATGATTTTTGATATTAAATATTTATTTTCATTTTATTTGTGAGTGTGTATGTGTATGTGTGTGTTTGAATGTGTCTGTGTATTATAAACAAAATAATTTAAACAGTTTTCTTTAGGGATTCTTTTGAATTTAATTTCTTCATTTTATATCCTCCACCACCACAAGTGGTAAAAAGAATATATGAACTTTGTCGTTCCGTGTGTAACGTTGGAAAGGAATCATCTCAGTACCCATAATGTATATATATTTTCGTATCAAATCAAAAATCTGAGTCGATTTAGCTGTCCGTCCGTCTGTCTGTCTTTCCGTCTCTCTGTCTATTTTTCCATCTCTCTGTCTGTTGTTGGCACGCTCACATCCATAATAATTGAGAGAACTGAATGAATTTTGTCCAAAGTATTTATTATAGTCCTGAGAAGTTTCCTATTTAAAATCAGCAAAATCGGTTTACTATATTGAAAGATATCGACCGATATCTGAGGCAACCTTTAAGTTCAAGCGAAGAATTATCGCAAAATTTCCAATTACATTATTTAAATCGCTTCAGTAAAAAGTTATAGCAAAAAAATATAAATTATTTTATGACTCATTAAGTGTTCATGTGGTATATTTTGTGGGTGTATGTGTGAGTGTGTATGTACGAAACCTAACATATTTAAAGTCTACCACACATTTAAACATCTTCTTGTGCTCTTCAATTCTCTTTTAACAAGAGCCCAATATCTCTTTACTGGTCTTAGCTCCGGGAAGTTTCGAGGATTTGCCTCTCATGGTACAAATATCTCTTCATACCAATAATAAGTGGACACTTATAAATGGAAGCGGACACATCATCCATTATGTGCAAGATTATTTATTATTATTATTATTATTATTATTATTATTATTATTATTTTTATTATTATCATTGTTATTATTATTATCATTATTATTATCATTATTATTATTATTATTATTATTATTATTATTATTATTATTATTATTATTATTATTTTAAACTTGACGTCGATTTCAGTGCTCTGTTTAGCCTGTTACTTGTTTTGAAAGTTTTAAAACCTGTTTTAGCTTAAGCTTTTTGTACCACATAGTCCGTGCACTGAGCTAAGCGGGATGCTTGCTACTAGATGTGTTGGGATCTCAAATGTTTAATGTCTAATAACATTGGAAACAGTTTGATGCAGACCATGGTCAACTTTTTGTAGCACCAAAAATCGTAGTCAGTTAACGATTTTCGCAATAGTGTCTTGTATGGTAACTGTGGTCGTTTATATGGACCCATATTTCAGAAATTTTACTCATATATTTAGACTAATAAAAAGCTTACTTGTGCTACAGTGTAGTAAAATATTTATAAAATTTTAAACGTTTATGAAAGCATTTCTATGGGAGCGATGAGAAATAATAGACTGATCATCACAATTTTCATTAGGCTTCGTTCTCGTGCCGAAAAATGATGTACATACGCATTAAAATTACATGGAGTCAACCACCCAAGCAGGCGAACATCATTATATTGACCCAGAAAGTAAATCTAAGTCGATCATTCTTATTCTTAAAAGTTTGGCGGTTATTGCTTAAAGTTACAAATGCTATCATGAGGAAGGGTATATAAAACAGAAATGTATAAAGAAATTTATTAGAAATATAACTTTGAATTTTGGTCGCAAAAGTCAAAATGACTGCTTTTAGGCAATAAAGGCATAACACAACTGAATATACTTCAAATGAAGGTGAGAAAAATAATCACTAAATCACCAAATTCTAAGAAATTCCGAATTTAAGTACATTCTCTTTTTTTCCAAATTAAAATTAAAACAAGAAGTCAAAATGACTTGCTAAAGCAATCTAGTGTTAATCAGATTAACAATTTTGTTTCACATTAAATAAAATAACTGACATGTTTTACTTTACAAAGGTAACTTGTTGGTCAATTCAAAAATTCAAATAATATTAGAGATTTTAATGAAAAAACGTGTATTAAGAATATTTCGATCTCACTCCTAATAAATGAGTTTTTAGTATAAAAAGTGTATTTTAAGTATAAAAAAATGAATTTTTAGTTCGGAATTGAATTTTTAGTAAGAAAATGATTTTTAACATTAAAAATCGATCGTATAAAAAATTTATTTTTAATCTAAAAATGAATGTTAGTACATAAATTAATTTTAGTACCTGATAAGAATTTTAGTACAAAAATATATTTTCAGTACAATTCATTCGAATTTCTCATTTAAGAAGCGGTATTTAATAATGAGTTCAATTTGCTCTTTCATCTCGCGGCATAAACTTTAAAAACCACAGATGCTTTTCATATGAGCTAATAAATTTCTTCTCCTGATTGTAATTTATTCTGACTTCTTTTTAGTTTATGTCCCATAAACAGTTATTTTTTCCTTTTTCTTTTAAATCTCTAATCAAATCTGATGAAATTAAAAAGTTTTCTGTTTAAAAACTTCAAAATATTTTAGTGTCCCAGTAAACTTCTTTTTATGTGTTTTTTTCATACAGGAAGACTTTTTCTTACAACTCTGCCTGCATTCCTTCCTCTTCCATCCCTTTTGAGTTATTTAAATGCTTATTTGTTTGTTATGTTATACCCTTCACCACCACAAGCTATGAAGAGGGTATTACTTTGCCATTCCATTTGTATTATCTCAAACCCCATAATGTTTATATATTATTACATCAAATCAAAATCTGATTCGATTTATCTATATCCATCTATCTGTTGTTGGCACGCTCACATACACAATAATTGATGAAGCTCAATGAAATTTAGTCTGAGTATTTGTTAGAAGTTTCCTTTGTTTAACCGGCAAAATCGTTTAATTATTATATAGACCGATATCTGAGGTAACTTTCAAGTTCAAGCGAAGATCTTTCGTAAAATTGTCAATAATAAATCGACAGTTCTATGTACTTCACTACCATCGGTTCAAAGATATAAACCGATATCTGAGGTAACTTTCAAGTTCAAGCGAAGATCTTTCGTAAAATTGTCAATAATAAATCGACAAATTAGAATGAAATTTTGCCATAATTCTAAGCTCTATGTACTTCACTCCCACTGTAGGTTTAAAATCGGTTCAGTAGAAAAAAGTTATAACCAAAAATATAACTAATTTTAGGATTCATTAAGTGTTTCGTGTTATATTTCTGAAAAACTTTTATATATTTTATACATTTGTGAGTGTATGTGTAAGGGTGTTTGTACGAAACATAATGTATTTACTTTACACATATTTGTGGTGGAGGGTATTGAAGATTCGAATACAGCATTTTTACTTGTTTTTCGCTTTAAAGTCATTTTTGTTAGAACTTTTGAAATGTTTATAACAATTGTTGTTTTTTTTTCTTATTGTTGTTTCTATCAAAAAAAAATTCATATAAAATTGAGATTTTTTTTCGTATTTCAGTGAAAAGTGATTATTAACAAAAGTTATTAAGAAAAATGTTGAGATGAAAATCTCAATTTGTTTATTGAAATTTTATAATTTTTTTAACGCAAAAATTACGTTTTAATTTGGGCGAATAAAAATTATATATTTTTTAAACGCAAACAAATGAGTTGTTAGAATTTTGTTTATTTGTTTGTGTTAGAGAGCGTTTATTTGAAAAATGTTATTTAAATACTTTAGATTTTGAAGTTTCGGAAAATTCTTCTTACTCTCCAAGAAATTTCAATATAATTAATTCAAATAATATTTAAATTCCAAATTAATTTAATGGTCCTTCGAACCGGATATAAATTAGATACTTATCGCTTCATAATTGTTAGAAAGCATTTAATTTATAATCGATTTGGACCGAACCTCTAATTTAATTCGGAAGTGTTTTAATAAATTAATTATTCAGTGTTATTCCAGATCTATTTATTTGGTCCTTCGAATCGGATCTAAATTAAACACGAAATCTTTTATATAACGACTTTTAAAAAGCCTATAAAAATATTTAAAATTTAATTGTCCATCGATCTGGTTACAATCTAAATACTTATAGCTTCATTATTGTTAGAAGACATTTAGCTTATAATCGATGTGGACCTCTAATTTAATTTGGAAATGTTCCAATAAATTAATCATTAAGAGTTAGTCCGGATCTATTTATTTGTTCCCTCGAACTGGGTGAAAAATAAAACCCGTAAAGTTTTATAAAGCGGCTTTTAAAACGCCTATAAAAATATTTAAAATTTAATGGTCCTTCGAACTGGATATAAACTAGATACTTACTGCTTCATAATTGTTAGAAAGCATTTAGTTTATAAACGATTTGGACCTCTAATTCAGTGTTCCAATAAATTAATCATTCAGAGTTATTCCGGAACTATTTATTTGGTCCTTCGAACCGGATGTTAATTAAACACGTACAGTTTTATAAAGTGGCTTTTAAAACGTCTATAAAATAATTTGGGTTTTATTTCAATATTAAAGTTTTTTAACAATTGATTGATAGATTCAGAATTCAGGGACATACATTAGATACTCTGACCGAAAAAGCATAATTCGACCACCAAAAATAGAGGAAAATTTATAGTTTCTCTCAGAGAAATATTTTATTTTATAATTTTAAGAAAATTATAAATTTAGAAAGTCTGACTCTATTTTCTGAAGTTCGAAAATAGACCAAGTATATATTAAAAAACAAAACCTTTGGAACCCTCTCAAGTCCAGCTATAGCATTTCAAATGTAAAGCATTTAAAACTTTTCTTTAAAAATCCTTATATAATAGTGAAATAATATTTGAACAGTTAAACAGTTCCATTTGAAATTTCACAAAATCATAACGGGGTAGTATACAATTTTAACTGTAAGAGATGAGTTCCCTGGGTCCTTCACAATCAGAGTTAATTGAGCACAAACTTGGTAGCATCTAAAAACTGTTAACACTTAATTTATTTGAGAAATAAATCTATAACTTTTAAACGGTTTAACCGATTCACTAGAAATTTTCGCAAAATCATGGCAGAAGAGTTTACTAATTTAACTGTAAGAGATGGTCCCTGTAGTTCCATCAACAGTGTAGTTATACCATCACCAAGTTGGGTGCTTCTAAGAAATAGTTATCAATTTATCTATTATAGAAATAAATTTTCCATTTCTAAACGGTTTAACCGATTCACTTGAAATCTCTTAAAATTTTACTAGAGGAATTGCTAAGTTTAACCAATGTCTAGCTTACAATGTGGGCTGAGTGTTCACAAACTGGGAAACCTCTAAGAAAAAAAGTTACAAAGTTTCTCGCAGAGAAGTAAATTTATTTCAGTGAACAAAATACAGTATTATAACAAAAATATATTCCATTAAATTCGGAACTGATTTTATAGAAATCAAACCAAAATTTTACTTAAGTTATATATCAGACCTTATACAAAATATGAAATCCGTAGAATTTTCCCGTGCGCAGCTAAGACATCCAAAAGTCAAGTACTTGAGGGATAAACTTAAAAATTTTAGTACATTAATGAAATAAATTTATAACTTCTTAACGGTTACACCGTTTCATTTGAAATTTCATAAAATCATAGCAGAGGAGTATACTACTTTAACTATAGAAGATGTTAGCCGAAAGTCCTCCACAAGCGGAGTTATACCATCACAAAGTTGGGCGCTTTTAAGGTACTGTTATCAATTAATATAAAATAGAAATAAATTTATAACTTTGAAACGGTTTAACCGATTCACTTGAAACCTCTTAGAAATATACCAGTGGACTATTAAAGTTCATTTTTAAATATAAAGCCTATGGCAAACTCAAAAGCTCAGCTGAGAACTCATAAACTTTGACACTCTAAGAAAAGAGTGAAAAAATTACCAGGTTTCTCTGTTAGAAGTAATAAAGAAAGATATTTATAACTTTTAAACGGTAAAACCGATTCAGTTGAAGACTCTTGAAATTAAACTTAAGGAGTTTTTACGTTTAGCCGATGAAAATTGAATTCTGTGACTATCCTACAAGCTGGACTGGGAAGTCACAAACTTGCGCACTTTTAAGAAATTGTCAATAGAAATAAATTTATAAATTATAATTTTTTAAAACGATTCACTAAAAATTTCCCAAATTTATATTTACTTGTGATATTGGAGTCCAACATCCTGTTGAAGCTAGAAAATCCGGTTCAAAGGACCACAACTTTAATTTTAAAGTCATTAGAGTTTTGGAAAAATATATTTATTGAAAACAAATGAATTTAGCTTTTCCAATTAAAAATCTACAAATATAAAAATCGATCGAAGGACCATTCAATTACGGAAAATTGAACAAAACTGATAAATACCAGTTTGAAGGACCATTACATTTAGATAAGACTGAAGTAATGTTATGAAATTTAAATGCATGTGAAATAATTGGTTTCGTTATAAAGACAATTTTGTAAGCTTCACTCTTCTAAGTGAGTTCATATCCGGTTCGAAGGACCTTTCGATTTATTGGCATAAAGGATAATTTTGTTATAAAATGCAATTAATTTATTTAAAATTAATTTTTTTCCCTTTTAGAATCCTGTCAAATTTAAAATAAAACTTCACTAAAACCCTTTTTTTTAGAAGACAAAATAAACAAAAATCCTTTTTGTCATTTTTTTTCTTTAATTTTATTTATTATTAAGAGAAAAAGAAGCAGAGAAGATGAAAATTGAGTTACTAAAACTAAATTATGCTAAAATAAATAAAATAAAAAAATCTGCAGCAGAGTCAGCGTCAATATGTTTTCTAAAGGATAAACAACCTTTTGATAAAATCACACACATATACAGACACAAATACAAACACTCATATTTCATATTATTTTACCTTTTGTATAAATATTTTATATTCATAAAAAATAAAAAAAGGACTCATATCTCAAACACACACACACACACACACACACACACACAAACAAAAGATTAGAGAAAAAAACAACAACAAGAACTCACCAAGCAAAAGAAGTTTAATATCCTTTGCCGCTTGGATGCCATCTTCTTTGAGATTTCGTTCAATCAAACGACTTCTGGCGGCTGCGGCCCTCTCCTCAGCACTCTGTGCGCAGCCCATAGTGCGTATTGCTTCGACACAAAACGTTTTGAAGGTCGTTTATATCGGCCACAATTGGCCGAATACCGTAAGACACGAAGAAAAAACAAAGAATTAAATCCAAACAAAAAGGAGAAAATGTAAAACTAAAAACAAAATCCACAAAACGTTTCGGGAAGCGGAGGTTGACGAAAAGGATACGTTTGTTTGTTGTTTATTCAGCGTTGTGTATACACTCACTCGTTTGTTTTTTTATTTTTTAAACACTAACACACTTGTATTTAGAGGTTTTTGGGGAATATTTTCGTTTCCTATTTCCGTTTTAAGTAATTTTCCTTGTTTTATGTACTTTTTTTACGATTTCGTTATTTTGTTTTTTTCCAATTTGTGTTATTTTATTTTTGTTTGTTTTTTTTTTTATTGATTATGTTTTTATTCCTTTTTGGAAAAATCACTTTTTTTCAATTTTTGTTTATCTTAAATTTTTTTCCTTAAATCCTTTTATATTTTATTAACGTATTTTTTTAATTATCTACAAAATAAGTTATATTTTTATTTAATTGTAATTTTCCTTAGTTATCCTTTTTTCTCTTCTTGAGGTTTCTCTAAAGAGAGTGAATCCTTAAAAGTATGTAACACGTTTTAACTTTTTATTATTAACTGACCTTTAACGAAGATCCCAAATTAAAATAAAGTTTATGAAAAATAATTTAAAACCCATTTTAAGCTGTTCTGGCCCAATGTGCAAAACAGTTAAATTAATAATTCGAGAAGAGAAACAGAGATAAAGAGAGGTTCTCTTTCAGTTTTACATTTATATTATGAAAGGAAATATTGTATGTGTAGAAAAATAGCTATATTTTCTAATATGTTAAATCGGTCATATAGAAATTTGGTGAAGTCAAAGAACAGTTGTATATTAATGATTGTATAAATTTTGAACCTCCTAGAACACTCTTAAGAGAAGCTATGACATTACAAAGTAAAGCATCTCCAGTTTAAGAATCAAAATTTTAGTTCAATAAAAATATCAATAACTTCTAAAGAAATTTCCCAATATATATTATAAATATCCTAAAATTATAGCAGGAGGATATAAGAGATTAACTCTAAAAGATGAAACCTTTAGATCCTTCCAAGCGGAGTTATCTCATCACAAAGTGAAACACCTCACTAAATTTCCAAACTTAATTATTATAGAATAACGCAAATCAGCTTATAACTTTTAAAAAATTTTGCCGAATTGCTTAAAACTTCGTACAATTATAGCAAATGGGTTCACATACTAAACCCTTAAACATGAAACCTAGCGGTTCCTTCCAAAGTGAGTTATAACACCACAAAGTAGGGCATAACCAAATAAAATACATTTCAACGTTTTTTAATTAAAATAATTTTAAAATGTTTCAAGAAATTTCATTAAAATTTGTAAATTATAGCAAAGGAGTATACGAGCTTAGCCCTAGAAAATGGAACCCATAGGCCCTTCCTAAGCGGAGCGACAACATGTCAAAGTTAGACAAAAATATAAACAGGAATTAATCTATATCTTCTATATTTCATCGATCTTCTTTAAATTTTGCAAAATTATGGCTGAGGGATATACTAACTAAATTTCTGAAGATGGACCGTAAATGACTCTCAAGCGGATTTAAAATATTACAAAGTTAGACCCCTTTAAATACTTAAAATTAAAAAAAGAAAACATATATAACGTCTGAACTGAAATTAATCTGTAACTTTTAAACTGTTTCATTGATCTTTCTAAAATTTCTTAAATTTATAGCAAAGGAATATACTAATTAAAATCTAAAAGATGGAGCCTAAAGGTACCTCTCAAGAAAATTATAACATCAGAAAGTATGATACGTCGACGGAAGTAAAAACAATTATATAACTTCTAAACGGTTCAACCGATTCAGTTAAATATTCTTAAAATTATAGCAAAGCAATACCTAAGTTTATCTCTAAACAATGTAACTTCTAATGAAATCAAAAGCAGAGCTGTGAAGTTTTAAATTTGGAATCAACAAAGCTATTTAAGTTTTAATATTTTTATAAATAAATTTATAACTTCTAAACGTTAAAACCGATTCCCTTTTAGATTCATACAAATTATAGCTGAAAAGTATTCAAATTTTACTATAAAAGCTGGGCCCCATAGGCCCTTCTCAAGAGCGGTTAGAACATTTCAAAACTGGAACCTTAAATAAATTGTTAACTTATATTATTTATGAGAAATGAATTTATAACTTCTAAACGGTTTAACCGATTCAATTGAAATTCCTCAAAATCATAATAGATAATTATTCAAATTTTATCTTAAAAGATGGACCTTAAAAAAACTATCAAACGGCGCTGTTCAAGAAGAAAATTTACACGTTAAAAAGCAATCGCATAGAAAGACAACACTTGATATAGTTTAGAAAATTTGGAATAATTTAAAAATATTTGAACCGATTTAGTTGAAAGCTTACAAGATTTTAGTAAAAGAGTTAAGAGGTTTAATTTTAGAAAATGGATCCTACAAGTAACTCACTAACATGGAAGCGTAGCCACAAAGTAGGTCACCTCTTAAACATTTTACGAATATTAGTATAATTCGAAAATAATTTTATAACATCTAAACGGTTTAACCGATTCACTTTATATTTCACTAAGTCTTAGTTGAGGACTATAGCAATTTATAGGCCCAAAATGGATCTTATAAAGAACTCACAAGCAGAGCTATATAGTCACAAACTCGTACACCTCTAAAAATTGTGAATACTTTACATCGATTAAATCAATTTAAAGCTTTTAAACGGTTTTACCGATTTGTTCAAAACTTTACTTAACTAAACTTGATAAATGTAATCTCAAGCTTAACTAAAATCAATAAAGATAAAGCGTTAATTCCTTTTGAAAATTCTAAAATTTAAATCCTATTTTTTCCTTTTTCAAAAAATATTTTTATTTTGCTCCTTGCCGGACAGAAGGACAGACATTATTTAATTAAAACTAATTAATTTTATATTCTCTGAAATTTTTAGAAATTTAAAAAATACTCTCTTTTCCTCATAACAACTAATTTCAACATGATTTATTTACAAAAAATAATTAAAATTTAGTCATTTCTTGTAGCTTTTTCAAATATAATTATTTTCTAGTTTATTAAGTTTCCATAGAAATTAATATTTTCCTGGAATTTGTTGAACAAAACAAACTTAAATTTCCTTCTTACAAAAAGGCCTTAAGTGTTTTCTGTTTAATGCCTTTTAAAGAATTTAAATTAATTATGAAATACAAAAGTTACTAACGATTTCCTAAAGCAAAGTTTTAATTAATATCAATCATACGTACTGAGGGGTAAACATTTTAAATTCATGGAAATTGAATAATTTAAACATTTTAAATATTTTGCTTGACAGGACCAAGCAATGTGAAGTTTTTTAGATTTATTTAAGATTTAAGATGAAGGGCTAGTGAGCGATTGGTATATAATTCATAACTAAATTGTCGGGATATATAATAATCTGTTAAATTATTCTGAAATTTCATTCACTTGAGCGAATTAAAAGCCTTTTTTTAGCTCCAAGGGATCCATAGAATCCTACTACTCTAGGAAGGTCTAATGAAATTATGTATTGCGATTGTTCCCTACAGAGACGTGTTGAATGAATATCTGCCTAAATAAATAATGATTTAGCCTTAAACATCATCCGTGTATTTTTTTAATCCTGCCATCCGCTTAAATGTGTTCAAAATGTTTTTACTTTGAGATTTTCTTCTTTAATTTCTTATTATGCCGTGCAGAGACGGGAAATGGGGTTTCTCTTCCAAAATATATGTTCAAATCTAAACAGGCAATATTTTTTAATTTTTATTCTCAAACATCCATGTTTAGTCCCCCATAGCTCCGTTTATGAACAAGCTAAGGTGTTCCACTTCATTATAATTAGCCTACAGGCCTCTTCTACCCCCTTGCTCCGTTTATGAACAATATAAGGGGTTCCCCTTCATTCTAATTAATATCCTACAGGTCTCTTCTACCCCCTTGCAAAATACATTTAGTCATTGGATCAAAAGTTTTTGTTTTTTTTTTCGTAAATAAGAGTCAAATGTTTTATAACCCTAAAAATCTAGTTTGAGCCTATATAGTTCCATTTCTGTTAGATCCATTTTAGAGCCCTCTGGATTTATATAAAAGTTAATATAAATCTAGAGGGCGCTTCACAAAGTTTTGCATTCTTTTCTTTAAAGAAACCAGATGTAAACTTTCCTTGAGTTCCTAAAGGTTCGTCCCTTGCTGAGGTCGAGGAATCTGCTTTTTATTCCTATTCCTTCTCATCCACATCTAGGTAATATGATTTTTAAAGAAGCCAGGTGAACAAAAGTTTAATAAAAGAAACCCGACAAAAAAGTTCCGATCCTGGAGTCCTTATAGCAAACTTACAATGTTTCCTTTCTCTACATAAAATTTGTTCCTAATTCTGTAATTTGATCTTAAATTAATGTTACTTCGTGTTATGTCAGCGTTACCCTACTTTGTGAGCCCATAGTTGCCACCCTGTTGAATGTGTCATCGCTACATAGAATTTAAAAGTAAATTTCATTCGAATTTCAAATTCAATTTAATGATCAATGAAAAATGCTGTAAAATATCATGTTCATAATATCATTTTTTAAAGTTTACACAGTTTCCTTTCTGGGGAACCATATAACTTCTTTAATATATCCCTATATACCAGGCAATATAAAACTTTATATAAATCCTGTCAAGTATCAAAATTTTGTAATTCTCTAAATTGAAACTACAAAAAAGAATTATTCATGTCCTATAAAGCCCATTTTGAGCCTTCAGATTTTCATTCCAGGTTTCTTTATTGCCCATATATGGTGTCCTCACATGTTTTCTATCGATATATAAAAGTGTATCTGTATACTGGCACTTGATCGGGATTTATTGATAAAAATAAAATATTTTTTTATTAAATAATTAATTAATAAGTTGATTAATTTCTTAATCAATTTTCTTTTCAATAAAAATTTTAATCGTTAATACGATTTAATTCTCTTTTGAAATCCTTTTTTTTCCATTTTAATACTTATTTACACTCTCTTTACTTCGCTCTTTAATCACTCTCTGTTTTTAATGCTTTGAAAACATTGAAATAATTATTATATAATTAAAGTAATTAATTAAATCTATAACAAATAAAATTTAATTAATTAAATTTTTCTTCTCACACACACACTATTACAAACTTATTAAGGATTCACTTTATTTAGAAAAAAAACAAGGTCACTTTTATGCTCTTTTTTTAAACGAAAAGCAAAAACATATGGCCACAATGATATTCTCTATCCCTCTCTCTCTCTCTCTCTTTTTTGTTAATTAATTAAAAAATAGTTTAAGAGAATTTTGGTTAATTAATTAACTTTTTTATTTGCAGATGTTGTTGTTTTAAAGATTTATTTTATAATTTTTTTAATTAAATTTTTTTATTTTATTTATTTTAATTATTTTTTAGTTTTCTCTTTGAGTAAATTCAAAAGAGATTTTTCTTTTGTTGTTGTTGTTGCTGTTGTTTCTTTTTAGGAGGATAAAATTTAAGTGTTAAAGAGTAGACGTTTTTTATATGTATTTCTTTTTGGAGATTTTTGGAGGGGCTGATGTTTATTGTTGTTGTTATTTTTGTATTTTGTGGATTTTTTTGTTTATTATAAAATAATGAGTTTTTCTGTAGGTGTTGTTGTTGTTGTAGATTAGAGATGGGGAAAATGAAAAAGGGGATACACATACACATATTTATGTTAGAAATTTTTTTCATACCCTACACCACCACAATTGGTGAAAAGGTTATATTAACTTTGTCATCCCGTATGTAACACTAAGCAGAAATCATCTTAGACCTCATAATGTGTAAATATTCTTGCATCAAATTAAAATCTGACTTGATTTCGCTATGTCCGCCTATCTGTCCGTCTGTCTATCTGCCTGTTATTGGCACGCTCACGTCCACAATAATTGACAGAGCTCAATGAAATTTGGCCTGAGTATTCGTTTTAACCCTAAAAAGTATCCTATTTACTCAGATATAGACCGATATCTGAGTCAATCTCTAAGTTCATGTAAAAAAACTTCATAAAGTTATCAATTATAAATTTACAAATGAGAAAGAAATTTTGTCATTATATTAAGCGATTCATTACGATACCAAAAAATAATCAAAATCGGTTCAGTAAAAAAAGTTATAGCGTAAAATATAACCAATTTTATTTTTTTAAGAAAAACTCCTATAAATTTAAAACGTCTGTGAGTGAATGTGTGAGTGTTTATGAACGTACATAACGTAATTACTTCACACTCATTTGTGGTGGAGGGTATTGAAGATTCGGCATAGCCGTATGTAGCATTTTTACATGTTGTTTTAACGTAAAGAAGAAGAAAATTTTAATTGTAAGTAGAAAAATAAAAACGATTGTATACACAAGACACAATTATAAAGTAAATTCCAAAACAGAATTATGAATCATACAACAACAACAACAACACAGAAATAATGGAAGAAAATTTTGTTTTCCAATTTTTTTTTGATAAATTAATCAGATACACACATATTTTTTCAGGAATTAATTTTTTTAATTAATATTTTTTTTATAAAAATTTTCTTATAAATTTTGTTAATTTTTTTTTTAATTTTATTTTTTCGATTTTTTTTTTAATTTCTTTACCACTAATTTTTTATTTCTTTTTCAAAATTTCCATTTCACAATAATTCACTTTTTTTAAAAACAATTTTTCTTTCTCTTCCAAAAAAAATTAATCCAAAAAACTTGTTTAATTTGTTTTTAATTAAAACTATTTTTCTTAATTTTTCTTAATCCTTTTTTTAGTTATTTTTCCATAATTTTTTGTGGTGCCGCCCTTTGCAAACTTTTTCAATGGACTGAATTTGGTTATTTGAAAATGTCTACAACGTCTAACACAAAAGTCAAAGCGAAAAAAGTCAGTGCGTATGAAAATCTGTTTTGTTTCTCTTGGAGAAACAAACAAAAAATACGTATTTACTGTCAGAAACCAAGGAATACTAACAGAAACCATAGAAAACGGCCATTAAATACAACAAGAAAATTATTAAAAAAGCTTCAAAAAGCCAAAAAAGAAAATAAAAACGAGGCGAATTAACGCCACGAGTATTTATGCTCGTTATTTTATTCGTTTAAATAACGAACAGGTACGATGCTCATAGCAAGAGAAAAATGACAAAATGACAGGGTTGGGAAATTAAAAAAAAAATAATAAATTTCCGTTATCATACTAATTTATACAACTCTTAAATTAAATACCGTTATTTAAGACAACTCTACTCTCTCTCTCCACTTAACACCACCAAAAAGAGAAAATAAAAATTATTAAAATAAACTGGAGACTTAACAATGGAGTATTGAAAAATTCATTGAACACAAATTTACACTTACACACACGTTTATTCTCAAACACCAAGAACACTTGTTAAACATTCGAAAAAAGAGGGAAGCGCAACAACAACCATCATAAAAAGGCCCCAACTCTCCCTTATAAATTTTCTAATTTACTCTCCTGTTTTTTTCTCAAATGCGCATAATCCGTTATAAAAATTATCATCATAATGATTTTTCTGTTCTTCTTCTTCTTCCCTTTCTTAACACTCTCATGTAAGGAGTGAGATCGAAAAATTCTTAACATAAATGTTAATAAAAAGGAAACTACTTCTTCTTTTTCTCTGACAGATAGACCATCTCCGATTAAAATCTACTAAATTTTAGGACAACTTTTTTATGCTCTTCAATTCTCTTTTAACAATATGTCACTGGCCTTAGCTCCGGGTAGTTTGGATGCCTTGTCACTGACCTTAGCTCCGGGCAGTTTGGATGACTTGTCCCTCTAAGTACAAATACCACTTTATTGTTCTTGTACCACTCAACAGCTTGTTTACCATAGTGACAGAATGCAAAATTAGGCTTAAATATCCTCCTCTGATATCGGTCTATGTCTTTTAATCAACTGAACCGATTTTGCTGGTTTTTAATAAGAAAAGCTCTGTCAATTATTGTGGATGTGAGCGTGCAAAAAAACAGACAGACTTTAATTCGACTCAGATTTTGATTTGATGCAAGAATAATATATACTGTAGGGGATCTGAGATGATTCCTTCTTAGCGTTACACACGGAATGACTAAGTTAATATACCCTCCTTCACTACCTGTGGTGGTGGAGGTTATAATAAATGAATTTGAAGTCTTATGAATGCTGCCAGCCTTTTTCGTAAACATTCCTTGATTCAAGTTTCGGTACTTATAGAGTTGGTTGTATCAAATTTTTTGCAAAATTTTTACTGCTTTTGGGTCCCAAACGATTCTTTAACATTCTCTACAACATAACATTTTTGTTCAGGATGTTGTGTAAAATCTCCCAGAACATATATTTCGTCATTCATTATCCAGCATGAATACTTTTTTTAGAACACTTGTTTTCAATTTCCGAGCCCTGTTTTTTGGCCTCTAAATTTTTAGCAGCGCTCCTGTAAGGGACTTTTTGAATCTTGCTTTAACTTTTCGTATTAAATATTCCGAACACTGAGCTGCTTTCCAATCGAATGTGTTGGGAGCTCTTTTGTAAAAGCTTTTTACTATTTTGGATTTAGAAACAACATGTAGACCATTCCTTCTATCGGAACCAGGATCAAAGGATATGTTCTCCCATTAAGTAACATTGGATAAAGTCTGATAGCACATTTTTGATAGCTTGGCCAAACTTTTTGTAAGACCAAGTTGGGTTTCAATGAAAATATTTTATAATTTTAGAACGCACTTTTTACTGGTCCCTCATTTTAATCAGATTAATAATTCAATTCATTTGTTTGACATTAAACATAATAACTGACATGTTGCCCTAAAGGTGATTGGACCAAGTCACAAGAGAATCAAAAAATACTTGGGATTAAAAGTTTCAATGACAGACATGTGTTAAGAATTTTTCGATCTCATTTCTTATGAGTAACTAAAACGGGAAAAAATTTCATTACACGTACATGTAAATGATTTTTTACCGAGAGGAGAGAGAGAGCGAGAGTATTTTTATTATTTTTTTGTGTACAACACACGAGTATTAAATCATAATTAATGTATGACGTATTTTTGTTGGTAAAAAAAATTATTTGTCAAATGTTAACTTTTTGTCAAAGAGGAAAAAATTTTGACATTTGGAGAGAGAAATAATTAATGTTTTTTTAAGGCTTGTACAATTATCCTGAGAGTAGAAAAACTGTTATATATTTTTCAAATAAGAAAAACGAAGAATTTTATTTCTGAACAAAATCTAAACGATTTTCACAATTGTTATAGTTCATTTTTAATAAGAGTCAAACCTTTTTTAAGAGAAAAGTTATCTATAAGAGAAAATTTATCAATAATTTATGTCAAAAGTTTTCTAAGTGAAAATTGATCCAGGAAATTGTTAGTCCTAAAGTTATATAAATTTCATTGTTATTTATTATTTATTTAAAAAAATATTTTTTTTGAAGTATAAATTCTCTCTTTAATAAAATTAGGAGAAAAATGGGAAATTACAAGCAAAATTAATAACATAAAAATTTGAAAACTTAATGAAATTTAATTTTAATAAATATTTTTGTTTAAAAAATATTTCCAAGATTTTTGTTTTAGAAAAATTGTTTAATTAAAAATGTTCTCTCTCCAAAAAAAAAAAAAAAAATGAGAGAATATTTTCTTCAAAAGAAAAAATCATATGTTTAAAATAACTTTTCAAGAGAAAAAATTTGTATGATTGATTTTTGTTAAGATTTCTTAATTATTTTATAAACATTTTTTCTTAAGAGAAAATTTCTATAAAAATTTTTTCTTAAGAGAAAATTTCTATAAACATTTTTTCTTAAGAGAAAATTTCTATAAACATTTTTTCTTAAGAGAAAATTTCTATAAGGATTTCTCTTTAAGAGAAAATTTCTATAAAGATTTCTCTTTAAGAGAAAATTTCTAAAAAGATTTCTATTTAAGAGAAAATTTCAACAATTTTTTTTTGTTAAGAAGAATGTCGATAACATTTTTTTCTTCTAAGAAAATAAAAGAAAATATTCATCATTTCAAAATTATTTTATTTTTAGGAGAATTTTTTTCTTAAGAGAAAATTTCCATGAACATGTTTTAAGAAAACATTTCTAGATTTTGCCTCAAGAAAAAATTTCTATAAAATTTATTTCTGTAAACTTTCCTTCTGAAGAAAAAACTTCTACAAAAAATTTTCCTTAAATAATTTTTTCCTAAAAAATATGAAAAATTTCTCTTAAGAGAAAATTTTATTAAAATTTTTTTCTTAATAGGGTTTTTTTTAGATTTTTTTCTTAAGAAAACATTTGCATAAATTCTTTTTTTCAAAATAATTCGATGAGAAATTTCTATGAAATTTTTTTCTTATAGAAAATTTTTATAAATTTTTTTCTTAGAGAAAATAAAAAAAAACTTTTCAAGATAACATTTTTTTAATAAAATATATATAAAAATGTTTTTCTTAGAAGAAAATTTGTATAAAAAAATGTAAAAAAAAATTAAAAATCAATTTTTTTTAAATTATATTTTTAAGAGAAATTTTTAATTCATTTTTTAAAAAAATTTATCTTAAAAATATTAAAAGAGAAATTTCCTTAGAATCTCACTTTTAAGAAAAATATTTCCTTACAAGATTTTTTTATGAGAATTTAAATTCCGTATATCCGTCTCAATTAAGGCCCACAGCTTTTGCTTATTTTTTCTTTTAAATAAAATTTCTTAATCTTTTTTTAACTCTCTCTCTCTCTCTCTTTACATTTTATGTCATTTGTAGAGTTCGAAAAATATAAAATTTATTTCTCATTAAAATTTTTTTTATGATTTAAAACTTTTAAGCCATAAAATAGTCCTGGTAGTTTTCATACACACGCACACACTGACACACATAAAGAAATATTATTAGACTTGTCTACCAAAGTTAAGAGAAAAGTGCAAAAAGAACATTTAATAGAGAATTTAAAGGATTTTCGAAAAATGAGTAATAAATGAATTTGTTGTGGGGAAAAAAGGAACTTATTTAGAATTTGATGGAAATTAATTTTCAAAGGATAATAAAACCAAAATTGATGGTTTTTTAAAAAGTAGAGAAAATAAGTTCTAAGTTTTAATGTATGTAAATGTTCTTAAATGATTTTACCTCCAGGTGCTATTAATCTTGTTGATGAGTGTGTGTGTGTATGGGCGCGTGTGTGTGTGTGCATTTCTTATTACTTTCTTAGAAAACAAGAAAAAAACAAAAACAACTATACAACAAGTGTCAGTGTCATCAACAAAAACAACAATTTATTATGATGTGTGTTCATAAATTTATATATTTTTTTTCAGAAGCTCAACTACAAACATAAATATTTCCCAAACAAACTAAACAGACACACACAAACACATTTCACATTTACAACCAAAAACAAATAAAAATGTTACAGTCAGTCAAGGCCGACTATCTTATACCCTACACCACATTGTTGGTTATAAATGGTGGATAAGAAAAATTAATAAACGACCCTCGTATAATGTGATTTTTGATTTATTTTGCAGTACATCATTGTGACACTAACATTTATGTGAAATTTATGCGTTTTAAAATGATTTTTTCTGGAGGGTTCCAGAAAAATTATACGAGGGTTGGTCCAAAAAATATGGACCAACCCTCGTATAATTTTGCACATTGAGTTTTGCTTAAATCTATCACAATTTAACCAAATTTACCAATACCAGCGAATATAATATTTGAAAGTTCTGGTCTTGTATGAAACCTATGAGAAGCAATGGACAGACCCTCGCATACTTTGTCATATCATTTTAGTATATCCTAAGACATATTTTTAACAAGTTTTATTAAATTAGCTTTATATTTATAACTTTTATAAGCTTAAAA